>LPNX010318431.1:300521-332927 GCA_001517045.1 Pseudotsuga menziesii | reverse complement strand
TTTTTTTAAATCCCAATGTTTTTTCTTTCATTGATGACTATATATCTAAGTTTAAAACATTTATGTTATTACTTGAATAATGTAAGATAGACAAGAAGGATGACCAGCTTATTAATTCTATTCCTTCTAAGCTTTGTAGTTACATCTTATTCTATTTTTGTACCTACTTTTGACTTCACCAAATATGCACTATGGGATACTTAGAAAATTCCCTCTCTTGAATCTTTTTGTGTCTCTTTGATTAGAGACAAAGATAATATCTTGCATGCTAGATTTATTAACATTGCATGTACATCTAATAAAGACTTAGTGGTACAACATAATGATGAATCCTAGCATATAAAAGAAGAAATATTCTTGCAATGTAAAACAAAAAAAGTTTCCAAACCCTCTCAACCAATTCTTACACCCAATGGTGATAAACTAACTAAATCAAAAGGAAAAATACTAAGAGACATTGTAACTTTGGTGGGTGACAAGGTCAGCTGGAGTCTAAAAGTTTCAAGAAAATGGAATCCTTAGAAGCAACAATGAAGAATCACAATGTTTAGTATTGATTGTTCTTTTTTCTAACTCTTATTCTCATTGATATGCGCTATATACCTATAGTTTTTCCTTCAATGAAACTTTTACTTCATATTCAAATGAGTGAATTATCAGCTCTAGAGCACCTTATTAGGTAGCAAAGGATAAAACCATATTTTATGAGTCTAATGAATCCAATGCCAAACAAATATTTCTTGGTGATGATAGATATCTTGGTGTTGTAGTGTTTGAAATAGTTAAATTAGGTGATGTATTTTTCAATGATGTATTATGTATTCCAAGTGTTTCATGTAACCTTCTAACACTGTATCAAATAACCCACTCAAGTGACGCTAAAACATTAGATTGTTTACCTCACCAAGTTCTAATAAAGGATTTAAAATATCTGAAGCATGTCTTAAGAACTCGAATTGTTTATGATGGTACTAAGTTGTACAAATTGGACAACATTGGGTTATCAATTCTTCCATGATATTTTATTTCACATAGTTATAACTTGAACAAGCTTTAGCATGAGCAATTTGGTCATATAAACTATTTCTCATTGAAACAATTATGTAATAAAAATATGGTGTCTGGTCTTCTTTTCATTTCTTATAGAATCAGTGTTTATTCTATATATATACTCATCAAACATTATTGAGAAAAATTTGAAACATGTGCCTCTTAGCATGCCTCAATCCCCTTGTGTAGCTTGCTTGTAGTGATTTGGGTTGTCCTCTTCCTTCTATGTTTCTTTATGTTCAAGCACTTGTTAACTTTCATTGATGATTTTTCTGTATTCACATGGGATTATTTATTAAAACATAAGAGTGTATTTTTGAAAAGAAATTATCCTACAAGGCCCTTGTTGAAAATCAATCTAGGAATCAACTTCAAAACTTAAGTACACATATTGAAAACAAATATGTTAAAAAAATATTACAACTTACTACACTACATAGGGAATTCAAGTGAAACATACTATTCTTTATACACTACAACAAATGATGTTTCTAAGAGAAATAATCGAACATTAAAATAAATTGCAATGTATGATCCAATCTAAGGGATTGCGTCCTCTTTTTTGGGTGGAATCCTAGTTAACTATGTCAATTACATAGTTAATCACACTCTTATGAAGGATTTAAAATATGTAACCCTTGAATAAGCATGGAGCGATATTAAACCATATGTAATCCATTATCATGTTTTTGGTAGTGAAGTATGGCCTCACATTCCCGATGAGAAAAAGGTAAGAAACAAAACCTAAGAGTGATAAGTGCATTTTTGTTGCATATTCTAAAGATGTAAAAGTTATAAAAAAAAAATTATCAGTAAGCAGGAAAAAATTCTATTAATATACAAAATGGTGATACAAATAGTCGTGGTTTTCTAGATGAGCTAGATAGAACCAGGCTGACAGCTGCAGGGCTCATACAGGACGTCCCCAAATTCCTTGAAGGATATGAAAACTTTCAACCAAGAAGAGCCTGAATGATTCAGAAGATTAAATCACAAAATACCAACTACAGAGTCATCACCGATACCAACTTAAATCCAGGTACCAGAACCCCTCCCATTATAATGAAATATATAAAGCCAAGTCACTTCTCCTTAAATCCGACAATTACATCCAAAACCTGGAACCCGACCCATATATAACCAAGTCATTTTCTTTACAGCTGACAATTACATCCAGAAACTAGAACCCATCCCATTACAATGAAACATAAATAATCAAGCCACTTCTCCTTACAATAGAAATTCGGGTCTACAAACGATATAAAAACCCATCCAAAACAGCAACCTGCCCCATAACAATAGAATATTTGTAACATGACACAGCTACTAACAATATGGAAAAAGCAAAAAAATTAAGCAGACCAAGAAACAAAAGTCTCGGAGAATCATCTCCCCTCGTTCACATTCAGCCCCAAATGGTGCTCCTCTTGTTGAGGAGGAGGAGCATTGGCTTCCACGTTGGCAGGAGAATTGCCAGGAGTGTTAGTCGTGGTGGTGGTAGGATCCCCGAGACTGTCGAGGATCTCCACAACTATCTATTCAAGAAGGCAAAAACCCGCCGAACTTTCCTGCTACCCCCTCCTGATGAGGGAAAGAGCCTCCATGAATCCAATGGCAATATGTACCTTGGCTTGAGCATCCCGGGCCAGTAGAATTGGAACAGTCTAGAATGGATTTAGCGCCAAAGGCCAACCCAGAAGATTCTCATAATCCCTAAGGAGATCCAATCCCTAAGGAGATCCAATGCTTCAATAGTCATTGGGGTCTCCTCCATATATTGATCTCCCCAGTTGAAAGATAGCGGGGTTGGCTCTTCCTCAATTGTGGGGTGATCAGCCATTGAAATGGGCGTCGCCCCACTAGTTCCTTCACCTTTACCATTACCCCTCTATCAATTCTGATCTCTCCAGTAGCAGGGAATGATAACACAACACAGAGAATTACTTTGAGCCAGATGAAGTAGAAACAAAACCTTGAATGAGACCCTACGTTCCCACCAGGGTGAATTTATAGGGAAAAAACCTTTCCTTCCCTAGACTAGGTCACTAAGCATGCCCATAATTTTTACCCTAGCCTCCTTCATTCTCTGCCATCCATTGTGCTCTTCCATATCTTTCATTCTTACATGAGAGAATAGGATGGCTAAATGTCCTGCTAGAATCTATTTGAGTTCTGATAGTCACCCTTCCCATCTCCAATTATTTGAAACCTGGGATGTGAAAGCATCATGTTGGATCCATCAAGCAATGTTGATAATTACCTGTGAGTCTCCTTCCACCACCATTGGATTATTCCCCGATTGCAAGGCCCATGAAATACTGTTTATTAAGCCCTCTAGCTCCACCATATTATTAGTGTTGTTACCAATTGATCCCCATGGCATGATGAGAATAATTCCATCCAAGTTCATTATTGTGCCTCTGAATCCCACTGGACCAGGGTTACCTTTGGCCGCTCCGTCAAAATTGAGCTTAAAGGATCCTTTCGACGGTCGTATCGATGTTTTTGCGTTGTTTACTGAATTATGATAATGACACAAAAAACCATCCAAAATAGCAACCCACCCCATAACAATAGAATATTTATAACATGTCACAGCTACGAACAATATGGAAAAAGCAAAAAAACTGAGCAGACCAAGAAACCAAAGTCTCGGAGAATCATCTCCCCGCATTCACGTTGGTAGATGGTGCTCCTATTACTGAGGAGGAGGAGCATTGGTTTCCACATTGGTGGGAGAATTGGTGGGGGTGTTAGCTGGGGTGGTGGTAGGATCCCAAGGACTATCGAGGATCTCCACAGCTATGTGTTCAAGAAGGAGAAAACCCACCAAACTTTCCTGCTGCCCCCTCCTTATGAGGGATAATGCCTCCCTGATGACAATGGAAATCTGCACCTTGGCCTGAGTATCCTGGGCCAACAGAATTCAAACAGTCCAGAACGGATTTAGCACCAAAGGCCAACCCAAAAGAGTCTCATACTCCCTATGGAGATCGAATTCCTTCATGGCTTTGTATGCTTCGATAGACGTTGGGGTCTCTGCCATATATTCATATCCCTAGTTGAAATATTATGGGGTTGACTCTTCCTCAATTATGGGGAGATCATCCATTAAATTGGGCATTGCTCCAGTAGTTCCTTCACCTCTTCCATTACCCCTCTATCGGTTTTGAGCTCTCCAGTAGCAGGGCATGATAACACAATATAGAGAATTAATTTGAGGATGAAGGAGAAATGAAACCTTGAATGAGACCCTGCATTCCCACTAGGGTGAATTTATAGGGAAAAAACCTTTCCTTCCCCGGACTGGGTCACTGAGTACGCTCACACTTTTTACCCTAGCCTCCTTCATTCTCTGCCATCCATCATGCTCTGCCATATCTTTCATTCTCTGTGGGAAATATACCTCCTCCTTATTCATTGAATTACGTTTAGTATGGAGATATTTGGAATTCCCCATCCTTGCATTAACCGACATGGGATTCGTAACTGCAGGCCCGCAAGGCCATATCCTCTTATTATCCTCGCACGTATCAACCATGATATTAATCCTACGAATTAATATGTGCCTTCGTCTCTTCACAATCGTTCTTCCTGGTGATCGCTTCTTCTGCAGTGGCCATATGCGTCATACCTCTACCACGTGTCTACGCGTGTGGTTCATCGACCCCATCTAGTGATTGGGACATATCACATCTTTCCATGCCCACCACATCTATGCTAGAGAGCCCACTTCTAGTTATAGACATGATGGATGGCCTATTTCACAAAGAGTTGGATATACAGCTATCCTCCAACTGCTGTGGGATCCGTTGTGACTGATGGTTGTTCGTTTCAGTCATACCTTCCATGTCCTCCTTCGCTAACTTCCTACAATGCTCCTATATTATTGGCCTGTTACTGTTATTGTCGACCCCTTCTGCATGGAAAGAGCTATGACTCTCCACTCCTTTGTTTTCCAATGCATCTGCCACCTTGTTACCATATCTTCTTACATGAGAGAATACGATGGTTGAATGCCCTGCTATAATCCATTTCAGTTTCGATATTCATCCTTCCCATCTCCAATTATTTGAAACCTGGGATGTGAAAGCACCATGTTGGAGCCTTTGAGAAATCTTGATAATTACCTGCGAGTCTCCTTCCACCACCACTAGAGTATTCCCTGATTACAAGGCCCATGAAATACCATTTATTAATCCCTCTAGCTCTGCCATATTATTAGTGTTGTTACCAATTGATCCCCAAAGCATGCTGACAATAATTCCATCCAAGTTCCTTATTACGCCTCCAAATCCTGCTAGACCAGGGTTACCTTTGGTCGCTCCGTCAAAATTGAGCTTAAAGGATCCTTTCGGCGGTCGTATCCATGTTGTCGCGTTGTTTACTGAATTTGGTACCTTACTGGTTCACGTGTTGTTGACAGGTAATTCAAAAATCCCCATTTCATACAGAATATTTATTTCATTCACTTCTGCCATGAAATCTTCGTGTGTCCATTGATTTAGAGTAATTGTTTCTTTGAGGTGGGATTTTATGGTGGTCCATATTTCCCCTATTTTCCTGGTTTTGTTTCCAAATATTCGACTGTTACGATTTTTCCATAGTTCCCACATCATAAATCCTAGGAGAAGCTCCAATAGTCTATAAACAAATTTTTTTTTAATACCTTCATGGGCCATTCTGCTATAGTGACGTCTGGCCTTCCTTTGTGTCGGTGATTTTTTTTTAAAATGGCCGCTCCTTTTTCCCATATGGAGTCTACCATCAGACATTCATCCAGAAGATGGTTGATAGATTCGTTATTTCCTTTGCACATGCAACATCTTGAGGGCCCATTGATTCCCCAAGTCTATATGTTATCCCAGGTCAGAATGTGTCAATTGAGCACGAGCCAACAAAAAGCCACCACCTTGGTCCACCATCCTCCTCCCCAAATTTTCCCTGCTTGACTTCCGGTTCTAGATTATGAGTCTCTATCACAAGGGCTAGGGCCTCTTTGGGATTAAAATTTCATGTATTGGAGTACCCCCACCTGATTTTGTTCTGGCTACCGTTCATGTGATTTTTCTGAAATTGAGCTCTTCAACGAAATCATCCACATTTTCCCCTAGGGCTTTAGATTTCCACCAATTCTTGTATTTCCAAGACCTGAAGATGCTGTCATTGTCTATAGGATCCCAGAATTCCACCATTGTGCTCAGAGGATGGTTCTGAAAAAAGGAATTGAGAAAAGGAGATTCCTCTCTGCTTATTAGAACCGATTCTTGGTTCCATGCATCGCTATCAAATCTCACAGTTCTACCATCACAAACTTCCCAGAAACTATGCTTCTGAACCAACCCCTTGTTTTTCTATGCTGCTTTCCATATGCTAGATCCCGAGAGGTTTTCTCCATAACAAAATAGGTATTGTTTGGTCCATAGAGGAGCATATTTTAGGTGCCAAAGTTTGGCCCATGGTTCCTCCTCATAATTGATCCATCTCCACCAAATTTTGGTGCTCATCACTTTTTTACTATCTAGAGGATCTTGGAGCCCAAGGCCTCCCACTACCTTAGGAGTACATATGGTTTTCCATTCCACCAATGGATGTTTCCTATATCCTTTCAACCCCCCCATAGTAAATTTCGCTAGATATTTTTGATTTGTTTGATAACCGATTTCAGGGAAGCCAACATCGAGAATAGAAATAATGGCATAGCCTAGAGAACTAATTTCACTAAGACTAAACTCCTCAGAAAGTTAAGATCTCTGAAGGTCCACAGGCTAAGCTTCTGTTTGATTTTATTCAGCAATTCCTTCCATGATATTTTTCTAATAGTTGATTCAACTAACGGCGCTCCCAAATATTTCGAAGGGAGTTTGCCTTTTGAAAACTCTAGGATTCTGAGGATGTTCCTTTTGGTGATTTTTGGGGCGTTGAAGAAGTAGGTTTGAGAATTTTCTTTGTTGATCCCTAAGCCACTAGCTTCCAAGAAGGTATTAAAACTATCTTTAATACCCCTGGCCTCTTGGACTGAGGAAGGACCCATGAGCATATTATCATCCACAAACTATTGATGAGTTTGGGGATCCATCCCGGCAGCGAGGGACAAGCCTCGCATCCTGTTCTCAAATCTTATACTTTTGAGAAATCTTCCTAGCCCTTCGGCAGCGATGATGAAAAGGAAGAGAGAGAGGGGGTCCCTCTACCTTATTCCTCTGGAAGTATTGAAGGGGGTCAAGGGGGAGCCATTGACCAAGATCTAGTAGAAGGCCGATGAAACCATGTTCATGACCCAGTTGGTCCAATCCTCCGAAAATCCAAAAGATTTAAGAATTCCTACCAAAAAATTCCAATTCAATTTGTCATAGGCTTTTGATAGATCTATTTTTAGGAGCATACCTGGAGTATTTGAGGTTTTGAGTGAGTGAATCACTTTGTGGACCAAGATAATGGCATCTAGGATCTTCCTTCCTTCCACAAACCCGACCTGTTCCGGGGAAATGATGAGGGGAAGCAGTGGGAACAGACGATTGGCCATAACCTTAGAGATGATTTTGTAGATGAGATTACACAAAGAAATCGGTCTTAGTTCCCCTAGGTCCTATGTTCCATTTTCTTTGGGGATGAGTGTTAAGAAGGTTGAGTTAAGAGCTCTAAGAATTTTCCCTGTCCTTCGAGAATATTCCACCAAGGCCCATATTTCCTCCTTTAACTAGTCCCAACAAGCATGGAAAAAGTTTGTAGTGAACCCATCCGGTCCCGGTGCTTTATCCTTTGCCATTTTCTTGATATCCCCCTCGGCTTCCTTCATCTCAATGGATTTTCCCAACATGTGATTGTGTTCATGAGAGATAAGCTTAGGAATATGTCTGAACACCTCCCTCTGTGCTTCTTCTCTGCCTTCTTCTGGATCCCTCATAAAATTAGGAAAATAAGATTTCAAAGTGGTTTCTAGTTCTTCTTGTGTTTAGGCTATATTCCCATCCTCCATTTGCAATCTATGCAGTCGATTCCCTTATCAGTGTTGGATGGTCTCTTTGTGAAAGAAGATGGTATTGCGTTCTCCCTGTTGAAGCCATTTGACTCTGGATTTTTGTTTCCAGTAGACTTCCTCCTGTTCTTCTCATTGGATAAATTCCTGTAATAGACATTTTTATTGGACCCATAACTCCTCCGAGAATCCCATGCTCATCCCCTGAGACTGGTTCAATTGCATCTTACACTCTAGAACTTGTTTTGCTTGGAATATGTTACCAAAGGACTCCTTATTCCATTTTTTAATGTTATCTTTTAAGAGTTTGAGTTTCTATTGGAATTGGTACATTTGGGTGCCCCTAATGGGTGGGGATTCTTCCCACCATTCCCAGAGTTTCTCATGGAAATCTACTTGAAGGAGCCAAAAATTTTCAAATCTGAATGGTCTGCGTGGGTTTATCCTCACATTTTCCCATTCCAAGCTGATTGGCCAGTGATCTGAGCCTGCAGCTGGAAGTACCACTGCTCTTAACTCTGCTCTAGCCATCATGATGGGTTCAGAAATTAAAAATTGATCAAGCCTGCAGGCTATCCCTCTATCTCCATCTTATTATTTGTTCCACATGAATATCCCATTAGAATTTCTTACATCTATTAAATCAAGTTCTTCAATTAATTCATTTAAATGAGCACTTGCAGGGTTTAGGTTTTATATACCACCTCTTTTCTCTTCCAGGTTCATGGTCAAGTTGAAATCTCCACCCAGGATCCAAATTTTGTGATCAGTAATCTCCTTGATAACAGAAATCAATCCCAGAAAGTACAATTTATGCTCTGCTCTCAGGGGCCCATATACATTGGTCATAAATCCTTTTATTCTGATGCCTAAGATGTGGAATTCTGCTAAAATTGAAAATGGAGTTGCTACAAATCCTTAGAGGTTAACCTCCCGGGGTTTCCATAACATGCCCATCCTTCCAGCTACCCGTTTTTCGTCGATCTCTAGTAACTCACATCCCTTCCATACTTTCTAGTCTATACTTGTTAGCTCTTTGCCCAAGTACTTCGTTTCTTGCAGAAAGATGATCCCAGATTTTTCTTTTTCAATCCTTCTTCTGAGAAGATGGATTTTCAAAGCGCTACTGCAGCCTCTAATGTTCCAGGATGTAATCCGCATTAAGAACTTGTTAGGTAAAGGGAGAGAGGGCAGCATCTATGGTTGGATACGGCCCTGAAGCCACCAGTTTCTCCCCTATAGCTTTGATTCTTTGAACATTGCTTGGCCTTCCCCGCTTTTCTTTTCTAATAATTTTTTTTCCCATCCAATTCTTTGAGAGATTCAACAACTACTCCCAGGGACTTCATGTTTTTATCCTGGATTATCGCCTTCTCCAGCAAGGAGACTTGCTAAGGGGGGATCTAGGATGGGAACTTGTCAGAGCAGGAAGCTTCAAGTCCTTCCGAATCTATATCTACTATCTCCATATCTTCCGTTTCTAGCCTAGGTACCTCTGTGGCTTTCTTGGTTATCTCCTACTGTACCTGATGGTATTGATCTGTAGGTGCTTTGACCATATCCTATTTCTTTTTTATATTTATCTCCATCTCCTTCTCCTGGTTATCTTTAGTCTATTCACTATGTTGTGTTTCTTTATTACTTTCCTTATTATGCTCTGTTTGTTGGGCTTCTTTTCTACTTACCTTATCATCTTGGAGAATCTCATACATGTTCTGAGTTTGCACCCTTTTGTTAATCTTTGGTCCTAAGGTATTTCTTGCTTGTCATTTCTTGTTTTGGGTTTTGATGAACTCCTCATCATCTTGATTTTCCTTATCTTTCTTCCCTCCTAGTATTTTTTTTGTGGGTAGTCCCGGAATAGGTGTCCATACTCATGACATCTTCTACATATGAACGAGGTCTGTTTGTAGTCTATTGCCTGGAACCATTCTTCATCCTCCCAAGATAACTTGATTCCATTTTGTAGATCTCTAGAGATGTCAAGGTAGATATAGATTTGGGCATACAAAATATACTTCTGTTGTAGGGTTTTCTTTGAGACTTTGATGAATTTCCCCAGCGTATTCCCTATATCTGTCAGAATTTCTTCGTTCCAGTACTCCATTGGGAGAGAGTACATTCTTATCCATACTGGGGAAATCATGATATTTTCTTTATCAGGGTTGAATCTTTCTTTCCATGGCCTGAGAAAGAGTCATGCTAAATTATAGAAGTATGGACCATTCTCAAAGATTCGCGTTCTATATTCTTCATTAAAGAAGATTATTGTGAAAAAACCTTTTGCTCCAATCTAAATATCATAGTGACCTTGGGGTTTCCACATGGTGTTTATCCACCATACCAGTGTCTTTTCTGTATGCCATATCCCCACAAACTTACCTATGAGGGCATGTTATTTCATGTACTGAATGTCTTCCCTGACTCTTTCTGATTTAATTTGAAGCTTTGGGACTATCTTGGATTTCGGGACACACTATCATGTCCTTCTTGTTTTCCGATTACTTGTTTCTACTTTCTTGAGCCCACTAGAGCCTTCCCCATCTATGATTGGGTTAGATGGTCTAACTATTCCTTTTACTTTCTCGGTTTCCATGTCTGAGATCAGAGTGGGGATTATTGTTCCCTCCTCCAACAGCACGTTCCTCCCATGGTCCCTCTCCCCACGAGGAGGAGCAGGAACCATCCTTGGTTGATCCCAATCGACCTACTAAGATGCTCCTCCACTTCTGGTTCACCGTTAAACCTTCCACCTTGATAACCAAACCTCCAACCTTGCACCAAGTTGCAGAGCTCATTCTATGAATATCTTCGTAAAAGTTATAAACTTAGTCAAACTCGTTTTTATTCTATTATTATTAAGATATATGTTTAGTTTTATGAAGGTCTCTCATTTTGTGTGCCTAATTTGATGTTTATGCCATATTTAGCCTATGAGCCATATTTGACGATTGTTCCATCTTAAATATCCAAAAATTATACTAATGTTCCCATTTTTTTGTTTCTTATTTAGATTATGAAAATACACATCATCTTTCTCACCTTCCTCAAGTTGGTTCCATTGAACATGAATATACACTAGCACCACAACTTCCTTGATTGGTCCATATAACATGCGAGTTAACTATTCACTATTGATATTGTTGGCAATCCTTTAGATCAACTTTATACATGTTTATAGTTCCAATGAGCCTCCTCCCTTTTGGATCAATTTGTAGATAATCACCATATATAAATATTTACAAAATAATCTATCCATATTAATTTGGATGAAACAATAAATGAAGAATATCATTCCTTAATGACAAATGATACTTTGGATTTTGTACCTCTTCCAAGTGTAAGAAAACTTGTTTTATGTAAATGGGTGTATATAACTAAGTATGCATTAGATGTGAATGTTGAAAGACATAGGGCCTAGTTAGTTGCTAAAGGATTTTCCCAAGTTGAAGGGATTGAGTATAATGAAACCTTTTCCTTTGTATCCAAAATGAATTTTGTCCACCTTGTTCTATCCCTTTCTACTTCATATAAATTTTAGTTCCATTAGATAGATGTAGAAACTCTTTTTTTGCATGAGAATTTCCAAGAAGAAATTTATATGGAACAAACTCCTAGTTATGTTTAGAACAACTCTATCCCTTTTTCCCTCTTCAATAAATCTCTATATTCCCTTACGAAATATACTTGGGATTGTTATGCTAAAATTTATGACTTTCTTCCTGAAACCATATTTTATAAATGTCATTATGACCCTTATGTCTATACCAAGAAAGGTCGCCTTCTCATAATACTTGTTATTTATGTTGATGGACTTATTTATTCTCCCTAATAGCGACCCAAAATTTTTAACCGGTGTCAAATCCATCATTAAGAAGAAATAATAAATTATAGACTTGGGAAATTTTAATTTTTTTGTTGGCCTTTAAGTCTTGTAAACCGCTGATAAATTTTCCTTTCCCTGTATAAGTATGCATGCAACCTCATTCAACACTTACACATGGAATATTGTAAACTAGCTCCATCTCCCTTCCAATTTGGAGTCAAATTTTCCACCATATATACTCCACCCAAATTAGATTCCAATTTGCGCCATTAGTTAGTTTGTAGCCTTTTGTATTTGACTCATACCCATCATCATATTTCCTTTTTTCTTGGTATACACAAACACCCCATCATAGTGGTTGGAAATAAACAAATATGATACTTTCGTATACCCAAGGTATAATTTAGTTTGGGATACATTATAGTGTAGGGGGAACTTATTTTTTGTTGGTTCTCTCTACTTTGAATCAGGATTGCGATCCTCGTGATTGGATGGATATTGGAAGTTATGTTTAAATCTTTGTTTTGTACTTGTCACTTGGGATTGTAAAAACAAACAACCCCTTGATTTTTCTTCAGTAGAAACATAGTATTGAGTAGCAGTTAATGCAATTCAAGATACCTTGTGCCTTTTATAGATCATTTCATATTTTGAATTCAAGTATCGACATCTAACCACACTTTAAACATGCCAATTGAAGAGATCACGATCTTCATGATCATTTCCTTCATACATATTTGTAAATATTTTGTTGTTGATTCTCTCAACATTTTTTAATTTAAAGATATATGTCACTTTTAAAAAAACATCTAACCAGGGTATTTTTAAGGATTCTAATATTATACTTAATTATAGTATTCTAGGCGATTGTTTTGGATTGAAAAAAACATGTGTATAGATGGGTAGGCGAATATTAAATATGAAACATACAATTAACACTGAAATGTGTAAATTTTGGCAAATAGTATGATAAAAATTATATTTTTATGTAAATATAGGTGATACTAGAGACTAAAAACAACAAATAACGAATTTATTTTTTGAGAAAATCCAAAAAATAGCCAATTGACGAAATTTCATCCCTAAAAATTACCCTGCATCTAACCAAACTTTGGTGTGGCAATGAGAGTGTCATCAAATTCACCAAATTCCCATTTCAACATCAATGAAAAACACATTAAGATACACATGTGATTCATCATAATTATTATGTAGGATCGCATTTTCAAAGTGATTTTTTCCGCTATAAATGATCAAGTTGCAAAAATTTTCAGAAAGTCTCTTACATAAGTGAATTTTTTTAACCAAACTTTGATCTATGTTAGGAGTTTAAGAAGTTATCATTATGATGGGATGGGCTCTAATGCTTACTCCCTTCTCCTATTGTGTCAACTTTGTAAATCCTTCAATCATATCTAAAGTTGTTCTTAACGATGTATGTTAGGATATTTACACACTTAGAAGTTAGATAATATGAACTTGGTATAATGTGTCTTTAAGTAAATTATGGTTCTTTAGAGTGAATTTGTAGTTATCTAATCTGATAGTCATGATTATGTTCCATACATAAATTGATTTGATGTTTCATCTTCTCCTTGATCAGAAATGAATATCGGTATCATCTCGATCAATCTAATTGAAATGGGAGGAGAGGATTGGGTAAGAACGATGGTAATCCATTGGGGTAGTGACCAGGAAACTGTTTACCCAAGATAGACCATGTTTCGACAATGCATATAAGATCTACAAGCTTACATTATCGAATTCAATATGTGAAGGATCATGTCCTCATAGGAAAATTTGTTGGTATACTTCCATTTGAGAAATCCCTATTCGGGTGGATAAACTCCACCTGGAAGCCTAGGGGACACTAAGATATCCATCTAGGGTTAAAGGGTTTCTTTACTATTAGTTTCCTTAGTTTGGAAGACCGCAATCGAGTTCTGGATGAAGGTCCTTATTTATTCTACTCAATTGGGCTCCTTCTCAGGACCTTTAAGGAAAGATTCAACCCATAAAATGAATATATGAGGACTTCCCTAGTTTGGATTTGTTTATATTCCTTAACAGGAGAATAATGGGATTCGGAAATCTTGGAAGATATTGGAAATACCCTAGGATCTTTCATCAAGATATCTAAGTAGACAAGTCTCAAAATTACACAACTTATGCTAGAATATTTTTTTACATGGATCTAACAAAAGCACTCCTAGAAACTATAAACCTAATGTGGGGGGATGAGGAATGGAAAAAATCGTTGTATAATGAGCAGATCATGTTCTGGTGCAGAATTTTCCATGATTATGGGAATCTCTACAGATATTTTCCACATAAAAACCATCCTATGGAACCCAAACAAAACAAATATGTGGATAATCAAGGCTTTGCATGGGTTCAATCCAATAAGAGGGAGCAAGAACACCGTAGGTACCCGAGGTCAACAAACAACCCATAATATCCAACCAGTTTGGGTTCCTACAAGAGCAGGAGGAAAATATCATGAATCTAGAAGAGTTGGAAGACAAGTAATATGACCCCAATAATAATAAAATGGACCAAATGAATCATTAGGAGGTAAGTGACAAGATTGAAGAGCTAAGCACAACCCACCAAGAGATGGAAATAGCTGATGAAGGAGAGGACATGGATCTAGGGGAGTCGGACCTAGATAATATAGAAAAAGCATGTGCTGACAAAAATCAAGGGGTTTTCCCCAAGAGAAAGTCTCCCTCCTGAAAGAATCCCTCATTAAATAAAAATAAATAAAACCCATAGGGATCATAACCAACTCTTTGAATGATAGTAAAAAGAAGTAGGTAGAGACAAGCAGAAAGGCAGGAAGGAAATCCAAACAAACTCGAATCGCAGAGGCTAGAATCAAACTTGTGGAATCAGGTTAGTACCCTATTATTAGGGTTGTGCTAGGTCAATAATTTTCTATTATTGTCAATGAAGATAATAAATTGGAATGTAATAGGGATGAATGGCCCTCACAATATTAAAATTTTGAGGAAGAAAGTTCAAAAGGAGAATCCAATAGTAATTCTTTTACTAGAAACTAAATGTTATGAGGTTCACTTGATAGAGGTAGGGTAGAAAGCATGTAGGCACTGTGAAGTTATAGGAATATATGCAACTAGGGCATCTGGTGGGATAGGATCCAACGAGGATCTCCCTATCAGGATTTATTTCCCTTAGAATCTCCTTGTCTACAAAATTTAATGTTATGGGAACAAACATCAAATGTATCCTAACAAATGTTTATGGTCCACATTCTACCCAATATAAGGAGAGATTTATTGAGTCTCTTTGTTGGATCCACAATTGGGTCAATCAAAGACACTAGGTGATTGGAGTGGACTTCAATTTGATCACTTTCCTAGAGGAGACACAAGTTAGAGCGAGAATGCATCCTCTTTAGAGATGCCATAGAATACATGAAATAAGTTGATGTCATGTCCGAGGAGGATATTTTCAACTATAACGATAAATGAGGGAGTGATAGACACATTGCATATTGCTTGGAAAAAATCATGATCTCATAATCAATTCTAGATCTTGGAGGCGAGGTCTCTTCCTTGGTCCTGCCAACAGTAGGCTCATATCACTGGGCAGTCTATATTTGGTGGAGATGGATAAGGTCTCAATTAAAAAACTATTTAGATTTGAACAATTCTGGGTTGGCCATCTGGAGTTTAGGAATAAGGTCCAACACTAGTGGGAAGATCTTAGAGAAGGAGGGGGTCAGAGCATGTACTAATTCTAGAGTAAGCTCAAGGCTCTCAAAAATAAAAACAAGAAATGGAACAAAGAGGATTTTGGGAATACATTTGAGGATAAATCCATTCTTGAATAAAAACTAGAGGGTATACAAAGACAGGGGATGAAAGAACGATACTTTGTATTTCTACGAAAGGAAGAGAGGATTTTTCTCTCCCAACTCTAAAAAAGAGAATGAAAGGAGGAAATTATTTGGAAACAAAAATATAAATTCAAATTTCCAAAGGAGGGTGAGAGAAATACAAAATCATTCCATCAGGCCACAATTCAGCAACGCAGTTGGAACAAGATTCTAAGGCCCAAGAAAGAAGATGGAAAATGGGCAGAAACAAGAGAAGAAATAGAAGGAGAATGTGTACACTTTTTTCAAGGACATATGCATATACATGATCCACAACTTAGCAGAGGAAGAACCTTTTACAGGCCTAGAAGAATAAGTGTTCTAAAAAATTATTTTATCCACTGGAGAACTTGACCCAAAACAAGTTCAAATTGAAGAACCCATTAGATAAATTGTATTAAATCTGGTTCTTGTTGAAGAATACCTCCATAATGTCTTCTCATTCTCCATATCTACAACATTTTCCCCTATTGTTCACCAAGTTCCACACAACATCTTCAAGGGATTTCCTAGATTTGAAGCAAGGAGTGGTCAAGAACCAAAATTCAAGCACTTCAAAGTGTTTGGATCTCGTAATGGGATCACATTCAATTCAAAAGAAGGATAAGTTCACAAAGTTTTCCATGGATCTTTACAATCCATTCATCAAGAATAAATTCACCCAATTGAGAGCTACTTTGGGAGTGAAGGAATCTTTTGAGAAAGATTTGTAAATCTTTCTCTTTGCATTATATTTTATGTTTTTTCCCCGTGTGTTTTTCCCTCTTTTCCAGTGTTTAGAGAATTTTGATATGTGCATGAGTACCTAATATGGCTGCAAATTTTTGAGACCCATTTTTTATTTTTCACCTTGTTAGGATTATGGGGGGTGTTCGAGAAAATAACCCTCTATCTAGGCACATAGACCTTGACCTGATTACTCTAGTGGGGCAATGATGCAGGAGTATCGAGTCAAAATCCTATGTTTTCTACATAAGCGAGAAACACTATTTTTATGTTTCCATGTAATCAATTCTAAAAGGATAAGATTAGTTATTTGTTTAATAGATAGGATAATTTTAATGTTATAATGGAAATTTTCCACTGATATCCTCAAATTTTTCCCGAGGATAGGTTAGTTGTAGATTTATTTCTAAGGAGTTCAAATCCTGCTTATTCAGATTAGACAGTTTGACAGAGTTCTATATTAAGCGTTGAATGTAATAATCAAGAGTGTGTAAGTTTGTGAGAGAGAGAGAGAGAGCGATTCTATCTAAGTGTGTGTATGCATGAATGGTTGATGAAATGAAGAACAGAGTTGTAGCCTCTACGTGAGTTTGTAATTTCTATGTCTTCTTTCAAAACCAGGAATGTGTTAAATTTCCCATATGAAAGTGAATGACGTGATTTTGTCAAGAATCCTCAGAAGCCCCTAATATGGAGACGTTTTCATATGAATGCAACATGAATGAATTTATCATTTCATTGATCAATTTGTCTGTAACAGTCTGAGTTAAAAATATGCAATTTCGACATATCCACAATTTGGTAAAACAATTCTAGATCGTACGGTAGAGATAAGTTCCACAAGAGACTAACAGTTCTCAAAAATTGCAAAAAGAGATTTGCAGGGGAAATATTGAGGAAGCTCATTTTGGGAAAAGTTGAAAGGCACATCTGCAATCCGCAATCTGCAACCCGACTGTGGAAAGAATGTTACAGCCATATAATTGATGAAGTTGGTTTTTTTTTTTTTGGAAAAAACATATCTGCAACCCGCATTGCAAAAAGGTTGTTGTAAAAAGGCCATTGCAGAAAGGAAATTGTGGAAAGGTTGTTGCAGAAAGGCAATTGCGGAAGGAATTGAGTTGTAGAAATCTGTCAAATAAGAAGATTTTAATTAGTATATCTTGCTGATTTGAATAAATTAGGCCTGCTAGCTCTTACTTGGAATTAGTTTTGGTATCAGAGCTAAAAAAGAATTATGTGTGAAGATTATAAGAGATGGTTAAAGATACCACCAAGGAAAGAATGAGCATGTGGAGTTCCAGTAGGAGGTGGTCGAGGAATACAAGCTGTAGAGATAGACACACAAAGGGAATTGAGGCAACTCCAAGCTAGAATGGAGGCTATGGAGAGAAAAAATTCAGAAAGTATGGATACCAATGATGAAGAGGAATCCTCTGAATAAGAGCAAGAGGAGATTGCTGACGAATTAAAAGTATTGAGGATGCTGGTGAAATCTAGTAATAAGACTAAATTTGAATTTCCCATGTATGAAGGTAACTTGAATGTTGAATAACTCATGGATTGGATCATTTCTCTAGAAAATTACTTTGATTTTGAATAAATTGAAGATAAGAAGAAGTTTAAATATGCAGCGACCAGACTAAAAGCATATCCATCCATTTGGTGGGATGAACTTCAGAGCCACAGAGAAATAAAAGGCAATTCCAAAATCAAAACTTGGGATAAGATGTTAGATAAAATTAAAAGTCAATTTATGCCTAAGGATGATTAGTTGACTCCCATTAGACAATTACAAAATCTTATACAAAAGGGTATGACTGTTAAAGAATATACAGAAGACTTCTTTAGGTTGAGTATTAGAGTTGGACATATATACGGGGACATTGAAAGAGTGGACAAGTATGTAAATGGACTAAGATATGAAATGCAAGATGATACTACCTTGTTAAATTTGAATACTAATGAGGATGCTTGTCATGAAGCCTCAAGGGTAAAAGATAAGCTAATAAGAAAACAAAACCAAAAGATTTGAGGGAGAAGTACAACAAGAGTAAAAGGATATCCAAGTAGAAAAGGTTATTTTTACACCTCTAGGGATGAGGCAGAAGGTTCTAGCAACCAACCACCCTAAAGAGGAGGATTCGGGGGAGACAGGTTTAATGCTAGAGGAAGAGGAAGAAATAGAGAAGTGAAATGATATACATGTGGATATTTGGACACATATCATGGGAGTGCTCAAAGACTAAACCTACAACTTAGATAAATACAAATATTGTTGAGGTTCATGAAGAGTCCAATGAGGAAGCAGAGATGAACAATCCTCTTGAGGAAGGATAATCTCTTATGATGAAGATATTTTTAGTCAAAACAGAGAAGGAAGTGAATGAACCAACCCATAGGAAGAGTCTGTTCAGGAATAAGTGGAATTCATAAGGGAAGTGTTGTAAGATGATTATTGACAGTGGTAGTATAGATAATTTAGTCTCCATTGATATGGTAGAGAAGTTGGGATTGAAGAGGATGAAACATCCCACTCCTTATAAAGTGTCATGGTTGAACAAAGGACATAATTTCTTGGTAAATGAGCAGTGCAATTTGGAGTTTAAAATTGGTACTTACAAATACATGGTATTATGTGATATAATTCCTATGGATGTATGGCATATACTCTTAGGGAGGCCATTGAAATATGAAAGAAAAGTTGTCCATGACGGAAGAAAGAACACTTTCTCTCTAGAAAAGGATGGAACGAAGCATACACGGTTAACTTTGAAAGATGAAGCAGCCCAAGAAGGTTCAGGACCCAATATATTGCAAATGACTAGGAAGGAACTATTACAAGAAATCAAGAAAGAAGAAGAACTGCATTTTTCCCTTGTTGGCAAACCAAAGGTAATTTTAACTTCTTTAAATTTAGATGTTTGTATTATTGAAGTTAGAATCTTGCTCGATGATTATGCCGATATTATTGTGGATGAGTTACAAAATGCTTTACCTCCTATGAGAAGTATTAGTCATCACATTGAATTAATACCTGGTGCATTTTTACCTAATAAAGAATCCTACAGACTGACTTCTCAAGAGAATGATGAGATCAAACATTAGGTACAGGAGATATTGGATAAAGTTTAAGTGAAAGAAAGTTTGATTCCTTGTGCAATACCCACCATTATTATCCCAAAGAAGGATGGTGGATGTTGTATGTGCACTGACTCCTGAGCAATCAATAATATCACTATTAGTTACATATTTCCCTTACCCTGCATTGATGATTTGATGGATTTTCAGAGTGGTTCAAAGTATTTTTCGAATATAGACTTGAAAAGTGGTTATCATCAAATAATAATAAGAGGGGGGGATGAATGGAAGACTGCATTCAAGACTAACAATGGATTGTATGAGTGGTTAGTAATGCCATTTGGACTTACTAATACACCTAGAACTTTTTTGAGATTGATGAATGAGGGCTTGAAGGAATACACTGGAAAATTTGTGATAGTGTATCTAGATGACATTCTGATTTTTAGTCAAAATAAATAGAAGCATTTGCGACATCTTAAATTGGTGTTGGAAACCCTACAAAAAGAGAAGTTGATGATAAATCTGAAAAAAATGTAGTTTCCTTAAGAAAGAATTGATTTATTTGGAATTTGTGGTTTCAAAAGAAGGGTTAAAAATGGATCCAGAGAAGGTGCAAGAAATTTTGAATTGGCTAACTCTAATGAATGCATATGAGGTACGAATTTTTCATGGTCTTGCAAGTTTTTTATAGATAATTTATCAAGAATTTTAGTCAATTTCGTGTACACATAATAGACACCTTCAGGGGAAGCAGACAACCTTTCAAGTGGACAAAAGTAGGTGACAGAAACTTCAAATTTTTGAAGAAGAATATCACTTGGAATCCTATTCTGTCTTTACCAAGTTTTGACAAGGTTTTTTAAGTAGAGACAGATGCTAGTGGGACAACAATATGTGATGTTCTGAGTCAGGAACAAAGACCAGTAGCATGTTTTTGTATTTGTAACTTCAGAATGTATTCACTTGTATATTTCTTATTGTGTTTCATTTTACCCCAATGGAGACGTTTGTTCTTTCGATCGGGAGATTCATTAATATAATAAACTCATGTAAATTCATTGAGGTTAACCCTCCATTGTAATTCGGGGTAATAGACCCCACAGTTGAGTCATATTAGGGTTATTAGACTCTCCTAGTGAAGTCGACCCTATAGAGTAATTGTCAAGTGGAAAACAAGTATAAATATAGAGTGAGACTCTCTATTTGATACACACAATCACTCAATAGTAGTGCATGTATAAGAGAGGAGTAGCTCACACAAGTGAGAGAGAGAATAGTTGTCAGAGATAATCTTTGTATGTTTGGGTTTTACTTTTGCTTTTGGTGCTAATTATATCTATGAGGAAGTTGTTGGGTTTTCTCATTTATGGCTTCCCTAAGGAAAATTATTTATGTCTCTTGTCTTTTGTGATTATTGTTGTGCATGTTATTCCCTCAGATAATATCCTAGATCGTATTGATTAAATGATAAAAATATAACATGGTATCAAATCCTCCCTAAAAGAAAGCACTGTCCATCTATGGGAACTAGGGATTCCTAGTTGAAGGTGTTCTCTCCACAGATCATAAAGCAAGGAGGGATAGGATAATGCATCTCACTAGGGTGCATCTATTGGTGGTATCAGTTTATGAATCAGAGAATTTTCACTATACAACAAAAATATAGTTGCAATGGAAGCTGATGGAAATTAGGGTTTCATGTCTGAAAACCCTAGAAGACTAAATCTAGTATCCCTAGAACTTTCTTTATAACATGAGATTGGAGAAGGATTAGAATCTGAAATTTTTATAGGCCTAAGAAAAAATTTCTTTGTACATTGTGTAAATATTTCTTCCTCATATTTGCTATAATTCAGGAGATATGGTTCCTCCAAATAAGGGTTCTAGCCTCCTCCAGAATACATTCATAAATACGTGAACAAGGGATATTTTCTATATCTCGGGCTTGGAATGTCCAAATGAAATTTCGCAAGATGTTATAGGTAGGGCATGAACTTTAGTTTCTGTGGTAATTTTTTCACACCCCGAATGTGAAACAGTGATACGTGTAAGTCTGTACAATTTCTCTATTATGAAAAGTCCCCAAAATAGTCACCTTGGGAATCTCAACATAAGTCCCACTTGGAGACTCCATTTCTGCTCTAACCTATGGGTTTGGAAAGAATACTTATCATGATATTAGAGTGAGAATTTTTAGACCTGAAGGATCTGAACCTTCAGAAATACAGTAGAAGAAATATCAATCATTTTTACAGAAGAAATTGGAAAACTAGGGATTCCTATTCTGGGAGCTTCCCTCCACTATTTTCAGAAAAGGAGTACATTGGACAAATCATTTTGAAGAGGCCCATATCTCTATCCAATCAGAAGTTTGAAATTACAAGTTTTGAAAATTAAGGTTTCTCTGACAAACCCTAGATCATCCAGCTCCAGAACCAGGACGGACACCTCAAATCAGTAAGATATAATTTTTTTCTACTTACATTTGAGGTTCTCATTTCAAAATGACTGATCACACCAGCTTGATGACAAGCTTGCTGAAGATGACAACTTCCAAGTATGGAAGTATAGGAACTCCATGATCCTTGAAGAAATTGACTTAGATCAACATTTCAAGAAAGATGTTCTAAGATCCAGAGGGAGATGAGGCTAAGGCTAGAGCTAAGAGAATCATTGAATATTCTATTAAAGATCATCTCATACCTCATGTGTCATCATTGAAGACACAAAAAGGAAGTGTTCGTTGCTATGAAGAAGTCATTGAAGAAGAATAATATATTGTTATAACCACCTTGAATGGCCTCTTAGGATCAGGGATTCATTCATTCGAAGAATGTGTGCCAGAAGGAAGTGATTACCTTCAGCGAACTCAGGGAAGAGTGCACACAAGAAGAATCTCAAATCATTATAATAGAAGAGAATATGGAGACAATGAATATCAAGCTCTCATGATTCAAAGAATATCCCTCAAGTGATGAGGAATATGAAGGACTCAATTCTTGAAGAACCTCTTATCCATCTTAGCATTTGGATAATAAATGATGATGCTATGAATGAAGAAGATGATCAAGTTGAAGGCTCAAGAAGGAGTCTACCCACGAAACAAATAAAGATAAGTATTTGAATTTTCTTTTCCTATATATCTAGTTGTTTATATGACATTGTTTAGTTGTGAAATGTATTATGCATGATAGAATGTCTTCATTAATGAACAATATACTACTAATATGCATGTTATGGGTAAGTAGCCTATAGTTCTATACAACACACTATTGATACGTATCTAGGATGAAACCTCTTTGCTGACATATTGGGATTAGTGCACAATCTCAATAATGTTATGGTATATATGGAAAGAATCTGGAAAGTTTCTGTGTATACGAGATATGGATTAATGTTTTATTGGATAAAATAGTTGCATGATTATATCTTTATGCATAATAATTTGCCATTATGAATATGCCTTATGAAATATTTCTAACCATGATAATGAAATGTTGCCATTATGAATATTCCTTATGAAAAGAAGGATGAGACTTGTTCCAAAGAACAAGTGATGACAGTTCAAGATTCACTGCAATAAGCATACATGAAGATGAACCAGAAGCTTCCATAGAGAAAGAAAAATCTTTAGAAGAATACAAATGAAGAATAGTATGACGATACTTCAAGAGGCCTCAGACACACTCTAGTTATGTGATACTTATGGGAGACATCATTGATGCAGAGCCTTATAGCTATGAAGAAGTAGACAATAAGAAAGGGAAGTAGACTATGATCAAAGAGTACCAGTTCAAGGAGAATGATGTATAGGATGCGGTATCGAGACCTGAAGGGAAGTCCGTAGTGTATTCCATATGGGTCTACAAGATCCAACATGTAGTAGATGGCAACATCATGGGATACAAGGAAAGATTCGTAGCACAATGCTTCTCATAGAAAGAAGGCATAGACTACAAAGAGACATTTGTAGCCACTGGGAGTTGAGACACATGACAGGAAGCCTTCATGTGTGCAAATCAAAGAAGGCCTTGTGCGAGCTCAGAAGGAAACCATGGGATAACACATACATAAGGAGCTTGAAGATCACCTAGAGTGATGAAGATATTAACCTTTGCTACAATATTGAATAGGAAATCCTATAGAGGATGGCAAGCTTACAGATGGGTGCAGGAAGAAATTGTCAACAAAGTTCAAGATAGAGGATCTTAGTATTGAGTGACCCTGGAAGGATACATGGAATATTAGTAGTGTTAAATTTTTAACATTAAGCTAGCATTATTAGGATCTTTAACTAAGAGAATAACAAGCACAACAATCAAACACAAGAGACAATGAACAAAGTGTTTTTCCTCGGGGAAACCATAAATGGAGAAAACCCCACAACTTCCTTAGAGATAGAATCAGCACCAAGAGTAAAACCCCAAAATAGTAACATGATCTCCTGACAGTAGTAACCTCTTTCTTCTAGCCCCGGTGTCTTCTTCTTCCTCAGCTATTGAGCTACAACCGAGTGTGAGTGAGTGTGTGATAAATAGAGAGGTCACCTCTCTATTTATACTAATTCTTGACATGACTAAAACCCTACTAGGGCTGACCTCTCTAGGAGAGTCTAATAACCCTAGTGCCCCAGAACTATGGGGACTTTAACCCTTAGACAATAGGAGGGTTACCCACAATGACTTGACATGACTTGTTCACATTATAGATCCTCCCGATTGGAACATCGGGGCATGACATGACTCAATTACATTATAGACACATCCCGGAATAAACATCGGGGTACAAGACACAAGATACATAGGTGAATACATTCCAAAGTTACAATTACATCAACACTCCCTCTTAACTAGGAAGGTATTCTTTTGACACAATTTTCAACATTGGTCTTCTTCTCTGTAACTACTGCATCATCTCAGCATCATCATCTTCAAGTTGTATTTATTTTCAATTTGTCTTCATCTTCAAGTATTCTTTGTCTTCAAGTCATCGTCATATTTAGGTCTTCTTCATCTTCAAGTATTATTCATCTTCAATTCTTCTTCATCTTCAAGACTTCTTCATCATGGGATCTGCATCATCATGACCACTGGATCATCACTGCTAGATCATCACTGTATCATCATCAACTTTAGATCATCAATTGATGTAGATCATCATCAATTCTGGATCATCATCACATCTAGATCATCACTTGATCTGGATCATCATCAAGTCTGGATCATCGTCATCATCGGTGCTATCTCTCGATTCTTCTCGTAACAAGAAGTTCTACAGAATCAGTCCTATAGGCCTACCCTTCATGTAGGTATTCATCAGGTTTTATATCTGACACTTAAGTTAGAATGGCCCACCCAGATCTTACATCTGAGCTCATCCTGTCAGAAAGGCACACCCAGCACTCACATCTAACCTCATCTTGTCAGAAAGGCCCAGCACTCACATCTGACCATGTGTAAACACATCTCGCTCGAATGGCTCAGCACTTATATCCGATCTTGTGCAAGCACATCACATCAAAAAGGCTCTACACTTACATCCGACCATGTCCGAAGACTTCGCATTGGAAAGGCTCAGCACTTATAGTTGACCATGCTCGAAAGCACCGCATCAAAAAGGCTCAACACTTACAATCGACCATGATCGAAAGCATCGCATCGAAAGGGCTCAGCACTTACAATCGACCATGCTCAAAAGCACCGTATCGAAAGGGATTTTCACTTACATCCGACCATGCTCAAAAGAACCACATTAGAAGGGCTTGAACTGACATCTGATCATGTAGAAACCAATCCTACAGTTCTATCAGAATGGCCCCCAGTCCCAAACTGAGCTACCTAGTAACTGTTGAAATATTGTAACTTCGAAGAATATTCTATATGTATCTTTTGTGGTCCCCGATGGTCCTACCGAGAGAACCACTTGTATTATCTTGTACCCCTATGCTTCTAATCGGAAGAACTCATAAGATTCATGAGGTTTTCCCCTCTAATTGTAAAGGTGGGTCATTAGCACCCCAGTGTGGTTACTTGAGCCTACATGTGTAACTCGAGCCTACATGATTAACTCAAGCCTACATGTAGGATGAGTTAATTGAAGTGAACAGATGAATATAAATAGAGGTGTAGCTCTCCTCATTTGGACACACACTCTCACTTGTGTAGCACATTAGTGGAGAAGAGAAGTAGCTGGAGAAGGAGGAGGATCAGGCTTTGATCTCCTTGTTGGTTTTATCTTTTATCTTTTTGGGGCATGTATATTGAGGAAGCTTTTGCTGGGTTTTTCCCTTTAGGTTTTTCCCAAGATAAATATTTGTGTTCCTTTTGTATGGTTGTGCTTGTCTATATTTTAGTGATCCTGTTTATATGCTTTTGTTATGAAAAATGAAATGAAACACTGATGTCTTAGCTAAGCATATGAAAATTTAACATGGTATCAGAGCCACCGTGAAAAGAAGACATTGTGCAGCTACAAAATCTAGAGCTTCTTAATTTTTGGTTCTCTCTCCACAATCTATCAGAAAAAGAAGGCTAGGCTGACTCTCCATTGAAGGGCGCATCTTTCTGTCGATGCGGAATTCGATTCCGAGCATTTTCAGTTTTCCGTGTGGGAAATTAGGGCTTCTTGCAGAAGAAGAATTTTTGAGTGGGCCCAGCATCGGATTTCTCTCCTCATAAAAATCGAAGTTTAGAGACTTGGATCAAGATTTTTGGTTGGGTGAAACTCTGGGAAAGTCAAACCCTATTTTGACCCGAAGCTAGAAAAACCCTAAATACTAAAACTGCTAAGTTTTGGTATATTCACTATATACCAATATTGGTGAAGGTTCAAGAGCTGAACATTGCCGAGACCGACTATAAAATCCTGATGAACAATTTGTCCAAAATTCAATGACCGATTCGCTATATTGTAGGAGATATGATCCCTCCAAGTTAGGGTTCCAGCCTCTTCCATAAGTCATCCCTAAACAGGAGACCTACTGAAAATTGCTATAGATTCGGATATAGAGGTCCAAATAGAATTCCTGAAGATGTTCCAGAAATAGAACAGACTGTAATTTCTTTGATCTTAATTTAAGAACCTGAAGATGGACCAGTGACACGTGGTATTCCGTACAACTTCATTGTTCTAAACAGTCCTGTAACAGGTCACCTTGGAAAGATGATCATAAATCCAAATTGGTGAAATCAACTCTGATGAAACCTATGGTGTTGGATCAGGGACATGTTAGGTTACCTCAGTGCGAAATTTTAGACACAGAGGAGGAGTAATTTCGGATCTATCACAGAAACAGTAACAGGAATTTCTGTAGAAGAAATTGGAAAATTAGGGCTTCCTCTTCGAGGAGCTTCCCTCCACTGTTTTCAGAAAAGGAGTACATTGGACAGCTCCATTTGAATAGATCTATCTTTTTATCCAATAAAATCTGAAATATTCCAAGTTTTTAAAATTAGGGTTTCTCTGACAAACCCTAGATCAGCCAGCTCCGGAAGCAGGACGGACACCTCAAATCGGTAAGATCTAATCTTTTGCTATTTACATTTGAGGTTCTCATTTCAAAGTGATCTATCACATCAGCTTGATGATAAGCTTGGTGAATTTGAAAACTTCCAAGCATGAAAGTATTTGATCTCTCTGAAGAAAATGAATTGGACACCTACATGAGTAGAGAGGTTCCAGTTCTAGAGGGAGATGAGCCTCAAAGCCTTACACAAGAAGAAGTTGATCAAGGCCAACAAGATCATTGTTGATTCAATCACGGATCAACTTGTACCACAAGTGTCTTCCCTAAAGACACCGAAGATTTTTTATTTCTTGATCAAGCTATTTGAAGATAAGAACATAATTCAGAAGATGGATTTGAGAAAACAGTTGAAGAATGTGAAGATCCAGAATGCATAACATCTTGAAGCAGTAGAAGAAGAAGCAGAGAATGCAGAAGTGGTGATAGACACCTTTAATGGCCTCCCATGATCATGGGATTCATTCATGTGAGGAATGTGTGCTAGAAGAAAGTGATTACTTTTAGTTGACTTTGGGAAGAAGAAGAAGCTCGTCTCATAAGAAGCGAAGAAGAAAGATGGGAGAAAATTGAAGATCAAGCTATCAACATTCAAAGAAGATCCCTCAAGCGATGAGGAATATGAAGAACTCAATTCTTAACGAACCTCTTATCCATCTTATCGTTTGGATAAGAAATGATGATAAAGAAGAATGATCAAGATGGAGTCTAGCCATGAAATAAATAAAAGATAAGTATTCAATTGTCATTTCATGATATTGTTTTACATTTGATTATATTCAGTTGATGTGTTATGCATGATAGATTGTTTGCATCAATGACTATATACTACTAATATGCATGTGATGGGAAAGGTCCTGTACAACCTCCAACAAGAAAAGAAGGATGAGACTTGTTCCAAAGAACAAGTGATGATAATTCAATAAACATGAATCTGAAGCTCCCAGGGTCAGAGACACCATGATGGAAGAAAGAGCTTCAAAGAGCGGTAGATCCACCTCGAAGGATGAAGACTACCATGGGTATGAGAGATAACTCAAGAAGAAGAAAAGAATTCTATGAAAGAAGCTATGATCAAATAATAACAGTTGATCATGGGGAATGATGTATACAATATGATTTCGAGACATAAAGGAAAGTATGTAGTATCCTCCATATGGATATACAAGAACAAGTGTACAAAGAAAGGTTCATTATTTGCCTTAGAAAGAATAGAATATGACATGACATACTCTATTGACCAGTATATATCAAGCATAGAACCACCTGTACAGAATGAAGAAGGAAGATAATACTCCACTTCAGGGGGAGTGACTACAGAATATATCTAACTTCGACACGGTACGACATGATGGACATCTTCTTGATGGATCGAGACTTTACCAAGAGTAAAGTGGGTTCCAACCTTCAAAGTTGAATGCAGAAGACTAGGATATGTTGATGATCTGACAAGATGAACTCATGATGAAAGAATACTAGAATGATGTATGGGATATAGTTCCCAAACTAGAAGGAAGGAGTATTGTATCCTCCAAATGGATATACAAAATAGAGCATGCAGCTGACTGAAGTATCGAGAAGTATAAAGCAAGATTTGTGGCCAGAGGTTTCTTTCAGAAAGAGGGAATTAATTCTAAAGAGACACTTACTCTAGGAAGTAAGGTACACTTCCTTCAGAACTATCATGGTAGTTTCTTCCATGGTGAAGTAAAGACAATCCTTCCTTAATGTTATGATTGAGAAAGAGTTTTTTCATCGAATAGTCATGAGGATTTGAAGTTGAATCCAGATGGAATCACGTATGCAAGTTGAAGAAGGCCCTCTATGGCCTGAAGCAAGCTCCCAGATCTTGGTAGGGAATAATAGATAGTTTCTTGTCGAGCATGGGATTTACCAAGAGTAAAGCTGATCCTAACCTTTATCTCAAGGTTGTAGAAGAAGAACTTGTCATCCTGTTATTATATGTGGATGACTTATCCTTGACAGGAAATGAGAAACAGGTCATGGAAAGCAAGAAGAAACTAGCAAAAGAATTTGAGATGAAAGACCTTGGGTTAATGCATTATTTCCTAGGTCTTGAAGTATGGAAAAGTTCAGAAGAAATCTTTCTCAACCAAGGAAAGTATGCAGTAGAGATATTGAAGAGACTCAATATGTTGGAATGCAAATCCATAGCCACACCCATGGACTCCAACCTGAAGTAGTTAGATGATGACTCATCAGAGTTAGTGTATATGACTCATTACAGACAAATCATTGGGTCATTGATGTACTTAACAAATACCAGACTAGACATTTGTTTTGCTTTGAACACCTTAAGTCAATATCTTGTTTAACCAAGACGGGTTCACCTAGTAACTTCAAAACACATGATGATATATCTAAAAGGGACTATAGACTTTGGTTTATATTATGATGGTAGCCATGAGTATAAATTGTATGTCTACACAGATGCAGATTGGGCTGGAAGTATCTCAGACAGGAAAAGCACATTAGGTAGATGCTTTTGTTTGGGTTCTGCTACGAGTTCATGGTTTAGAAGGAAACAGTCCAATGTTTCTTGTAGCATGGCTGAAGCAAGATACATAGCAGATTGCTCTGCTAAGTTGTGAAGCCACACTAGTACAAGTGATCAATTTTGCCATGGAAAAACATGGCAATATCCACGGAAAAGCGTGGATATTTCCACGTCTAAGTGTTTTTTGTTCCGTGGAAACTATTTCGTCGCAATAGAGACGACCCCTAATTTGCGTCGCAAGAGCGAAAATGTTCTATATTTCATCAAATGTCTAAGCCGTTGCTATATCGACGCCTTGCCGTCTCTATAGCCACGTCGTTCCGTCGCTATAGCCACGCTCTATATAAGGTTTTTAAAAAATGAAAATCCAAGCCGTCGCTATAGCCATGCATTTCTGTCGCTATAGCCACGCCTTTCCGTCGCTATAGCCATGCACCGTACAAGGTGTTTTAAAAAATGCAAATCCAAGACGTTGCTAGATCCACGCCTTTCCGTCGCTATAGGCACGCCTTTCCGTCGCCATAGCCATGTCTTTTCATCGCTATAGGCACGCCTTACCGTCGCTAAAGCCACTTCTTTCCGTTGCTGTATCCACGGTTGGTGAATTTTTTAAAAAAAAAAAATACTTCCAGCCGTCGCTTAAGCGATGGTATTTGAAATTTTTTTTTTTTAAATTACTTGATAAATTCAGCTTGATAGCTTTTATTTTTTTCTGAAAAGTTTAATTTTAAAAGCCGCCATTCAATTCAATTAATCATGTAACTAAGCCCTATTTATATGACCAACAAGACTTGTTGGAGAACGAAGACATTTTACAGAGCAAAAATATCACATTATAACAATACGAGCCTTTGAAGATGTAATAATAATCAAATCGTAACAATATATGGTCTTCAAATATTGGCACGGTCTCTTCAGGCCATGCCAGTGACAAATGACCAGAAAGCAGAAGGCAGATATTTCAGATCATTAAAACTGTAAATGGAATTCAAGAAGAAAGAACATTTTGACCACTTTGCAAACCATAACTCGTGTTTATTTTGCTCATCTTAACTCTTTCTTGTTCTTCAGTTTTACAAAAACCATAGGTATACATGCACAATATGCGAGTTGTCGATCATTTAATTGGAATTCTTTCATCCGATCAGTAGAATCATGTGTTTTGGAACGAGAGGAGGTATTTCCCACTGAAAGAGCAGAAACAATTATTTTTAACACAGAGATTACAATGGCCTCCTTCACCTGCCCTCGTTTGGGCAGACGCCTCCTCCTTCCACAGCTTCTACGTCTAGTGCATAATAATAATTTTTAGTCAACAACCTTGCAACAATCAGTACTGTGAATATATCCAGAGGTAGTATTTTCCATATTATATGTGCTGCTATATTACTAAGTGGTTCTGTAATCTCTATGCTACCGAAAACAGAGAGACCTGAAACACTTGTAAGTTAATAGCCATGCAATACGCAGCAGGTCAGAGGTCTTAGCTAATGGTATTGAATACATTCTATATCTTTATATTTATCTGCAAAGACATATTTGAAGGTCAAATCTATAATGAGATGCTCTTAGATTTGAAAACATAACAACGCTGTAAATCTGAGAAATCTTAAGAACATATGCTAGCTTTAAGCTTATAGAGTCTGTACTTGGAAGAGCTCTTTAAAATTGTTCTGAAAGAGGGTGCCTGACAATAACACCCGTCTCCTCGTATGTATTTGGGAAAGAGCATGGAGTATGTTGGTGTCCTTGTTGCGTGGGAAATGCCCTTCATCTAAAACCAATAGTCCTGGTCCCTCAAGTAGAATTTGTTGGCAAGATTGTGTCATTTGATTTTCTGATTTTTCACAGACTATATTTGAGAACTGTGAATAACTTACAAGGAGAATACTCTTCTTTTCTTTCCATTCTCTCAACGTCTGAAGCTGGTTGCATCTCAATGTTTCTGCTTTATTGGTTACATCATATAGGTTATAAACATGGATCTCCTCCACTCCCCATTTTTTAAAGTCTTTCATCCATGAACCCAAAATGATTTTGGGTGCTACAATCAGTGGCCTTTCCTCTGGGTACTTAGTCAAAAAACATTGAATAAAGCTAATCATCAGGAATGTCTTCACTGTTGCTGGTGCATGTGCCAAAATGCAGCCACGAGGTTCTTCAGCTATAAGGTTCTTTTGCAAAAAGTTAGATCCATCAACCTGGTGTGATTTCATGTGTTTTTTCAGATGGGGATGCAAAACAAGTTTCAGTACAGGGGTACTCTGCTCTGAGCTTTTGTGATTAAATGACTCAGCATTGTTGATCCCTAAAATAGTCCCCAAGTCCCGATTAGGGGCATGCCTGGAATGTTTTGCTGCTTTCCTATCCTGTACAAATGCAAACAAAATGTTTTAGATACGAGATACGACATCTCTAGAAGATTTATTTCTCCTATAATAAACAACCCAAAAAGGAGTGATGTCCAACGTTATTATGGAAATACAATACTCCTTTATACACCATTTCATGATAGGAAATGGGAGGATGGGAGGATTAAGAACATACATTACTTTTTCAGAGCTTTGCCAGATAATGGGTTATGGAGACTAATGGCAGAAGATGCCTATGGTGCATGTGGGTGTTCCCTAATTCATAGGTGGGAAAATTCTAGGTGTTGTTTTGGGCCCTTTTTGCAGCCCTAAGGAGTAAGTATGGGTACTCCTGGTTTTCTTTCAAACCCTAGATGGCAGTCCTAGGCATACCTAAGCCTTCAAAATGCAACCTGCGCCATTATATCAACATTCCTCAACATTATTTA
>LPNX010318431.1:261411-285816 GCA_001517045.1 Pseudotsuga menziesii | reverse complement strand
TGAAATTAATGCATGATATATATATATATAACATTAAATCACAAAATAAAGTAATTACAATATACCACAAAAATGTGTTAACCCTGGAGCATCGTGAATTGTCCATGCAACTATTCCATGGAATTGGAATCGTCTTTGCCCTATTGGTCTAGAGATGTCGTACATAGTGACACCCACCCATAACTTCAACAACTCATCGATAAGAGGCTCAATATATACATTCATATCTTTAACCTGGTACTTACCTAATTGGTTAAACATACATATAAAATTGCTTTTTAGCTATAATATGCATTATATATATAAAAAAACCACAACTATAATGCACGAAAATAAAAGGAAGCATTTTATAGTCATACTTTCAAGTAAACACATGAAAGTTAATTACATACCTGGAACAATCATTGCCAACATTGTGTGCTCTCTCTTGATCGTCATCCAAGGAGGAAGGTTATTGTTTATAGAACGAAGTTCTCCAAATGGATTGACGCCATCAGCTGCCAATGAAATTCTAACATTACGGGGGTCTTCTTTAAAAATTGGCCACTTTTCTTCAATGAACTTCAATGCAGAACCATCTGTAGGCATTAGAAGAACATCGTCTAGACTTATGTTCTTAGCATGGAAATCCATAAACTGTGCTATACTTTGACACCTGAACAACCGCTGGAAATGTGGAATTATCGGAATGTAATGAAGAACTTTGCGAGGCACCTTTTTTGACACTTTATCGGTTCAATATCTACTTATTTGACAATGTGGGCATTCGTTTTCCAATGCATATTGTCCATAGTATATGATATGATCATTAGGACAAGCATCAATAGCTTGATACTCCATTCCAATTTCTTTCATAATCAAATATACTTCTCGATATGTGCGTGGTAAAATATTTGACGTCGATAATAGAAATTCACTTAACAATCTACAAAATTGAAAAGAATAAGTATCTTATAAACAATATTACTCATCATTAATATCGCATCCATATTTTACAAATAAAAATAACAATAGCAATATAGGACCAAAATCAACCTTAGAGGTAATTGTGAACATGCACACATAGATAATTAACAAATTACATACCTTAGTATCTGTGTGAAACTGGTGTTTGATAAACCATTCAAAACCTTGAAGTTCACCAACAACAATATAGCAGATAGAAGATTTGTTGTTGAGCCTTCATAAAGAGGTTGCTGCGACTTCTTGATTAGAGGATCAACATCAATGTCATGATCACTATCATCATGGCCGTCGTCCTCATCCATTGAAGCAAATGTGTCATGGATCAACCTATGTATCTCATCTTCCTGATTTGTATCGGTAACGTTATATCCATCCATGTCAACGTCATTAAGAACTTGATCAGCTCCAATATTCTGATCACGAATTTGCTCACCCTATAAAGGAGTATTTCTGCTAGAACCTGGCAAATTATAACTATCTGGAGGCTGACATTTTGGGGGCATTGTCTATATATGTACAAACAATGCAGTGAAATTAGTGTGTATAGAGCATATAAAATTATGATAAGACATTTTACTAAAAGTCATGACATGACAACCATTAGAGAGAATACATTAAATACTGAACAACCTCTTACCAAGGGATGATATTCATTGCCCCCTTCGGCGTGTCCCTTCTCCCTACAATGTCTTTCATCTGTTGTTATTAAAAGTCTTCTTCTTTGCAAACCCCTGCAATCATTGCATGGGCAATAACATTTTCCATCGCCCCTCGCCTCTAATGCCGCTCTGAACCGAGCAAGCTTCCTTGCATTTTCGTTCATGGTGACAAAGCCTTGTGGTGACAAGAAATTGTCTTACCTACACCATACCAAACAGTAAGTTGTCAAATACATCACAAACCACTATTCCTTATGTGTCATCAATTTTCTTTATGTACTCACTATCATCACATAACGACTAATATATCATGTACCTCTCCAAGAATAACATCGTATGACATGAGAATACCATGGCTAACTCAACCTCATCAATGAAGTGAATTAAAAGAAGGAAATTTAAGTCCATGAAACTTGTGGGCAGTTTCCTTTTAACCACACAAAAAATCTGAACTATATGTTGATTACACATTGTACTGATAGCCATGTGCACATCATTTGACGTAATGCAACATAAAAAAAGTAAATAATTTTGATATGGAACATTGTAGGTTCTAATGGAAGTCATGGTTCCCACAATTGTGCATGAGCAATGGATAATGGTACTAAAAATAAACACAAAAAAAATTAAAGTAAGCATATTAGTATGAGTGCATAACATGTAACCTACATTGTAGAAAAAAGAAGCATGTAATATGCATACATTCCCTTGGAAGGTTTAGAAAATCATGTGATTTCAACCCCAACAAATGTCCTTCTATGGTGGAGTAGCATTGTAGAGTTTATTTGTATAAATAAGGAACCTTCACACCCAGTATAACATCCTTTTTCTAGAGAGAGATAATAAAATCTATGGACATGACCTTCTTTACAATATCAAGAGGGACTAGTCTCTCCTTTACTTTCTTGTATGTTATCCATTGTTTGAAAAATATTGAACATTAAATCAATGATATTAGTAAAACACAATGAATTTAGTATGTTCACACATCAAATAAACCATTGATTTAATATGCATCATTTGAAAATCATTTCCAAACATGATTTAAGACAAGCTTCATAACCAGTAATGCATAACCAGTAATTCATAACCAGTAATGCATAAGAGATGATGTAAACTTCTAACGTGAATAAGTTAATGAAAAGCTTTAACAAATTTGTTAATAATAAAATAAAACTTAAAGTTGAACCGTAATTTTATTTTTATCCCACAACTATATAAATATGAGACTAACAGGTTGGCAAAACAATATAAGTAAATAAAGTGAAATTTGAAAATAAAGTTTAAATATAAAAAACATTAAATAATAAAACTAATATAAAAATGAGTTATATTTAAAAGTAATAATTATTTTTCATAATTGGGAAGAAAAATCAATTAAGCTCTAATTCAAATATGTTCAAGTGTGATAATAAGAGATTTGAAAAATTTCGATGTATGGACCTTGGTGTTCAACAAAAGTGACCTAAAATGACAATATTGAAGACTTTGATAAAAAGATTATTGTGCGTTTGAATTTCCCATATAAAAAAAAAGTCCCTTTTTGCATGCATGTTGTTCTAATCTAAAATATTATTGGGCGTTTGAAATTTCCATATAAAAATAAAATCGAATCACTTTTTACATGTATGTTGTCTTAAACCGATTCCAGTAGAAGGCATTAAACCTTGAAAGAGGACACATATGCTACAAAAGAAGCAAAATCTTTCAAGCGAATTCATCCAATACTACCAAAACAAAGTTAGTAAAAGAAGAACATTGTGAAGATAAGAGGATGAAGGCCTAAACATAGATGTCTATCCATGTTTGGAAGATTGGAAATCATTTAGTATGCATCATTTGAAAACACAAACTAACCTTGCACGTTTAAAATCCGAACTATGTAGATCTAGATTGTTCACCAGCAGGAGTCGGAAATAATAAACAACTCCAACAATCACCCGAAAACAGTGCTGCAACAATGGCAAGTGTGAACAAAATATCGTTAAGGTTTTCATTTTTATAGAACTCTTAGACGTTGCTATAGCGACGGCAAACATTGACTTTTTGTGCCCTAGGTCAAGTTGACCGTTGTAAAAAGCCACTAAAATCTCAATGCGCTAGGTCAACTTGACGGTGCCGTCGCTATAGCGACGGATAGCCGTCGATACAGCGACGTCCAGCTCTTTAGCCGTGGATACAGTGATGGATAAGACTCCCTTCATGGATACAGCGACGGCTAGGCGTGGATACAGTGACGCCTCGTTCCTGTTGCTTCCGATTTTACACCAAAAAGTAAGAAACATGGAAAACCTCCGTGGAAAAATCCGCGCTTTTGTATTAGTGCCATATGGCTTCGGAAGCTGATATCAGGTCTCTTTGAACTGAAGATGGATAATACAATGATTCTGTGTGATAACCAGAGTTGTGATGACAGAGAACCCTGTGTTCCGTTGTAACACATAGAAATCCGGTATTTCTACATACGAGATAAGATGCAGATGATGATGTTTAAGTATTCCCATACTGAAGAAATAGATGATGTTTCAGTATTTACATACTGTAGATGCAGATGATGATGATTCTATATTTCTATACTGAAGATGTATATGATGATGGTTTGAATGATGATGTACTGATGAAGCCTCTGTCTCGGGTAAAGTTCGAACACTTTCGAGACAAGCTTGGTGTTGTTAGAAAAGACCTTCCTCGAAAGGGGGAGTAGTGATGTTGCAGTGGGATTGTGTCATCCCTGGGAACTTGACCTAAAGTGATCCAAAGACCTCGGTCCTCAAGAATGAAGAGGGATTGTATCATCCAGGGACATCTGTCCAAAAGTGATCCAATGACCTCGGTCCTCAAGATTGAAGAGGGAGTGTATCATCCTAGGACATCTGTCCAAAATAGATCCGGTGACTTCAGTCTTCGTGAATGTGGTGGGATTGCATCATCCTTGAAATTTGGTTCAAAATGTATCTAGAGGTCTCAGCCCCCATGAATGTGGTGGGATTGCATCATCCCTGAACTTCGGTTAAAAATGTATCCGGAGGCCTCGGCCCCCATGAATGTGGTAGGATTGCATCATCCCTGAACTTCGGTTCAAAATGTATCCAGAGGTCTCGGCCCCTGTGAAAGTGGTGGATTGCATCATCCCTGAACTTCGGTTCAAAATGTATCTGGAGGTCTTGGCCCCCGTGAAAGTGGTAGGATTGCATCATCCCTGAACTTCAGTTCAAAATGTATCCGGAGATCTCGTCCCTCGTGAAAGTGGTGGATTGCATCATCCCTGAACCTCAGTTCAAAATGTATCCGGAGGTCTCATCCCTCGTGAAAGTGGTGGATTGCATCATCCTTGAACCTCGGTTCAAAATGTATCCAGAGATCTCGGTCCCCGTGAATGTGGTAGGATTGTATCATCCTTGAACTTCGGTTCAGAACATATCCGGTGACTTTGGTAATTGAGAACGTGTGTTGATCCCGTAATTCCTAGAGGAAGGATTGTCTGAGTTCCACATATGTGTTGATCCCGTAATTCTGAAAGGAAGGATCATTAGTAACTCCTTAAAGACCTAAATCCCGTAATTATGAAAGGAAGGATCATTGAATTGATCCCGTAATTCCAATAGGAAGGATTGTCTGAGTTCCACAGATGTGTTGATCCCGTAATTCCAATAGGAAGGATTGTCTGAGTTCCACAGATGTGTTGATCCCGTAATTCCAATAGGAAGGATTGTCTAAGTTCCACATCTATGTTGATCACGTAATTCCAAAAGGAATGATCATTAGTAACTCCATAAATACCTAAATCCCGTAATTCCGAAAGCAAGGATCATTGAATTGATCCCATAATTCCAATAGGAAGGATTGTCTGAGTTCTACAGATGTGTTGATCCCGTAATTCCAATAGGAAGGATTGTCTGAGTTCCACAAATGTATTGATCCTGTAATTTTGAAAGGAAGGATCGTTAGTAACTCCGTAAAGACCTAAATCCCGTAATTACAAAAGGAAGGATCGTTAGTAACTCCATAAAGACATAAATCCCGTAATTCTGAAAGGAAGGATCATTGATAACTCCGTAAAGACCTAAATACCGTAATTCCAAAAGGAAGGATCATGTTGATGTTTTGATGATGTTGATGTTTTTATGATGATGATGGCGTACTGATCGGAATATCAGAATATGATGATGAGTTGATGTTAGAGTATGATGATGTTCGGTTGATGATGTTTCTGATCGAAAGAACAGAGGCTGATGATAATGATGATTCTGATTGAAAGATCAGAATGTGATGATGATGATATTTTGATGCTGATATTTTGATGATGATGATGTTGATGTTTTCATGATCATGATGTTTTTATGATGATGATGACGTACTGATCGAAAGATCAATGTATGATGATGATGATGTACTGATCGAAATATCAGAGTATGATGATGATGATGTACTGATCAGAGTATGACGATGATGATGTACTGATCAAATGATCAGTATGTGATGATAATGACGTACTGATCAAAAGATTAGAATATCAGGATGATGATGTTGTTTGAGAATTGAAGTATGATTATGGTGCTGATCACGATGTTACCGATCAGGTTGCTGATCGAAAGAACAAAATGCTGAAGAAGTTGTTGCTGATTGAAAGATCAAAGTACTAAAGATGTTGCTGATAGAAATGTTTAAGATGTTGTTGCTGATCGAAAGATCAAAGTGCTGAAGATGTTGCTGATCGCAAGGTCAAAGTGCTGAAGATGTTGCTGCTGATTGAAAGGTCTAAGTGTTGAAGATGTTGCTATTCGAAAGGTCAAAGTGCTGAAGATGTTGCTGAAGGTGTTGCTGATCAAAAGGTCAAAGTGTTGAAGATGTTGCTGATCAAAAGGTCAAAAGATGCTGATGCTAATCAAAGAGTTGTTGTCGTTGAAAATTGAAGACGAAGACTATATGATGTTGAAAAGCTTCCAATGATTTATAGATGTATTACCCTGATGATGTTGATGATGTCCTCTATCTCTCTCCTACTATTGTTGTTGTTGATGTTGTTGTAGAATACCCTTCTCGTTAAGGGGGAGTGTTGAAATATTGTAACTTCGAAGAATATTCTATATGTATCTTTTGTGGTCCCTGATGGTCCTACCGGGAGAACCACTTGTATTATCGTGTGCCCCGATGCTTCTAATTGGAAGAACTAATAAGAGTCATGAGGTTGTCCCCTCTAATTGTAAAGGTGAGTCATTAGCACCCCAGTGTGGTTACTTGAACCTACATGTGTAACTCGAGCCTACATGATTAACTCAAGCCTACATGTCAGATGAGTTAATTGAAGTGAACGGATGAATATAAATAGAGGTGTAGCTCTCCTCATTTGGACACACACTCTCACTTGTGTAGCGCATTAGTGGAGAAGACAAGTAGCTGGAGAAGGAGGAGGATCAGGCTTTGATCTCCTTGCTAGTTTTATCTTTTATCTTTTTGGGGCATCTATATTGAGGAATCTTTTGCTGGGTTTTTCCCTTTAGGGTTTTCCCAGGATAAATCTTTGTGTTCCTTTTGTATGGTTGTGCTTGTCTATCTTTTAGTGATCCTATTTATATGCTTTTGTTATGAAAAATGAAATGAAATACTGATGTCTTAGCTAAGCATATGAAAATTTAACAAAAAACTAACCAGGCGCCTCCATTCTCCCAGAGAATGGCAGTTGCCCTTACATCTGAACTACTCGTCAGAATGGCTAACACTCACATATGACATGGGAGGAACCTAGTCCTTTAACCATGACAAAATGGTTCAGCCCTTACATTTGATCAAGTGGGAACACATACCTCTATCAAATCAGAATGGATCTTAGTCCTAGACTGAGTTTTCCTGGTAACTGACCAGGCACCTCCATTCCCAGAATGGCATTTATCCCTTACATCTAATCATGTAGAGACCAATTCTACAGTCACATCAGAATGGCTTAGCACTCATATCTGACATGTAGGGAACCAAATCCTCTCACCATGACAGAATGGCTCAGCCCTTACATCTATCCAAGGAAGGAACCAATCCTCTCACCATGTCAGAATGGCTCTCGGTCTTCATCATCTTCTCTTGGAGGAAACCTCGATCTAGAGAACACCAAGCTTCTCCCTGAAGTACTCAAACTTCACTCTAGCCAATGGATTTGTCAATACATCAACTATTTTTTCCTCCATCGCAACATACTGGAGCTTCACTACTCCTCTCTGCACCATATCCCTGATATAGTGATACTTGATCTCGATATGCTTTGACTTGTCATGAAACACTGGATTCTCCAACAAATTTATGCAACTTTGGTTGTCACAATGTATACAAGTAGCATCCAATTGGAGATCAAAAAAATCAGACAGTAGCTTCCTTAGCCATACTGCCTCACAACTAGCTGAACAAGCTACAACATACTTTGCTTCAGTTGTACTCAATGCCACACAGGATTGCTTCCTGATAAACCAAGAGATCACACCTGATCCAAAACTGAAGAAACATCCTGAAGTGATGTTCCTATCGATGGCACTGCCTCTCCAATCTGAATCAAAATAACCCTCTAGGTTAATCTTCTGATTCACCTCGTACTTGATCCCATAATCAACTATACCCTTCAAGTACCTCAGAATATGCTTTACAGTAGTCGAGTGAACATGTCTTGGATCTGTTAAGAACTGGCTCAAGGTGTTCACAGCAAAGAAAATATATGGTCTCGTGTTTGTCAGGTACATCAAGGCCCCAATCATCTGACGATACATCATAGCATCAACCGCTTCTGATGAGGCATCAATCAATAGCTTTAGGTTCGATGCCATAGGTGTCGTTATGGCCTTGCCATCCATCATCTTGAATCTCTTCAGGATCTCTACTACATACTTCCCTTGTCCAAGGAAGATCCCATCTGCATTCTGCCACACCTCCATGCCTAAGAAATAGTGCATCATACCCAAGTCCTTCATTTCAAACTCGGAAGCTAGTTTCCTCTTTGTATCAGCAATCAACCCATCCATACCTGTTACAAATAGATCATCCACATACAACATGAGTGTCACTGGGTTGCTATCTTCAACCTTGTAGTAAAGGTTGGAATCTGCTTTACTATTGGTAAAGCCCAAACTAGATAGGAAACCATCAATTCTATCGTACCATGTCCTAGGTGCCTGTTTCAAACCGTACAGGGCTTTCTTCAATCTGCACACATGAGACTCTCTATCATGTGTCTCAAAACTGAGTGGTTGTTCCACATACACTTCCTCTTCCACTACACCATTCAAGAAATAGTCTTGACATCCATCTGGTGTATCTTCCATTTCATCACTGCAGCCAAAGCAAGTACTGATATGATGGAAGTGTATCTGACTACAGGTGCAAAGGTTTCTTCATAATCTATTCCTTCTTTCTGAGAGAAACCTCGAGCCATAAATCTTGATTTATGTTTCTTGATGCTGCCATCTACAGCATGCTTGATCTTGTAGATCCATTTCGAAGTTACAATAGACTTCCCTTCTAGTCTTGGGACAACATCCCAAACATCATTCTTCATGATCGATTAATACTCTTCGATCATAGAATCCTTCCATTCTTTTCGTTCTGCCACTTCTTCATAGTTGGAGGGTTCTTTATCAATAATGTCACATACTAAGGCTACATAACTCGAACATGATCTAGTTCTCTCTCTTCCTCTGGGTGTTTGTTCTGAAGCTCCATATATTTCTACACCTTGGATAATTTCACGTACCCAAGCAGGTTTCCTCTAATGAGGATTCTTCTCCAGAGGTGGATCTACAGTTTCTTAAGGATCTTCAAATTCTTGATCTTCTTCTTGAACTTCTTCATTCATGTTTGTATCATGAATTTTGGGAATTTCTACTTCTTCAGGTTTTTCAGCATGTTTCTTTCTGGATTTGTTGTAAGTTGTGTCTTCATCAAATGTCACATCCCTGCTGATGTCAATATCCTTGAACCATGGGAAGTATATTCTATAATCCTTCGAGCTTTCAGAGTATCCCACAAATATACCCTTCTTTCCTCAAGGATCTATTTTTTTCCTCTTCTCTTTTGGAATGTATATGTACATAGGACAACAGAATATTCTGAGGTGGCTGACTTTTGGTTTCTTGTCAGAGAATACTTCTTCAGGATTCTTGTTCTCGAGTACTCTCTGTGGAGTATGGTTCTGTACATACACCGTTGTTTCTGTTGCTTCTGCCCAAAGATGCACAGGAATATCTTGATCATGAAGCATAGCCCTTGCAGTTTCCATGATAGTTCTATTCTTCCATTCTACAATCCCATTATGTTGGGGAATATAAGGAGTGGAAAACTCCCTTTTAATCCCTGCGTCTTTGCATAGCTCTTTAAATTCATTTGAAGTGAATTCTCCACCATTATCTGATTGAAAGGTCTTGATATTCTTTTCAGTGTGGTTCTTGATCAAGTCTTTGAATTCCTTGAATTTGCTCAATACTTCATCTTTATTCTTCATGAAGTAGATCCATGTCTTCCTAGAAAAATCATCAATAAAAGAAACATAGTATGCATACCCACTTAGTGAACTGGATGACATTGGATCGCATACATCAGAATGGATGATTTACAAGATTCATTTTTCCTTGCTTTCGCAACTTGGAAATGTCTTATTTGTGTTCTTCCCTTTCGCACATCCTTTGCATACACCTTCATGTTTTGTCTGCATTTCTGGGAGACCTTCAACAACTTTTCTTGCAAGAGGTAGTGCTCTGTAGTGCACATGTGCAAGCCTTCTATGCCAAAGTTCATTTGGCTCTACTGTGTCATGTACCAAATCTTGTTCTGGATGGCCCTTCAATTTGTATAATCCTCCTTCTTGTTCCCAAATCATTACTGCATCATCGATAGTCTTTCCTCTTGGCCACATGATGACTTGACCATCTATAAATGAAACCCTCATTCCTTTTGCATCTAATGTAGATATGGAGAGGAGATTCTTCTTTAGTCCTGGCAAAAACAATACATCCTTCATTGTCATAGACTTTCCAGAGTCTAGCTTATAAGAGGATTCCCCACCACCTTTTATTGGATACTGGTAGTCATCTCCTAGTTTCACCTTGTGAGGTGATTCATGTTCAGACAATTTCATAAAGGATTCCTTGAAACTTGTCATGTGCTTGGAAGCACCACTATCTATAAGCCAATCATTGCTGCCATGTGTGATAGTTCCCGTGAGAGAGAAAATCAAAACATATTCTTCATCACTTGAAGAATCATCACTAACTTGTTTGTTTCTCTTTGTGGAAGGTTCATCATCCTCTGCAGCATGAGCATGATGTCTTCTCTTGTTTCCCTTCATCTTGTGAGAGCTACTTTTATTCTTAGGACAGTCTCTAGCAAAATTTCCTCTTTCATCACATGTATAGCAAATGTACTTAGACAAATCTCTAGGCTTTATAGAGTTATTCTTTTGATGAGAGTACTTACTTCTATGGTGGCTGGATTTGGATTTCTTGAATTGTACTGTGAGAGCTTGATATTCACTTCCCATATTCTCTTCTCGAGATGCTATTCGAGCTTCTTCTTGAGAGCATTCTTCCGACAGTCTGCTGAATTTGACCAACTTCTTTTTGGCACAGATTCCTTGAATAAAGGAGTCCCGTGATCTAGGGAGACCATTCAAGGTGGTCATCACAATATCTGCATTCTCCACTTCTTCATCTACTGCTTCCAATTGTTCTTTGATATGAGAAACCCTTGTGAACTAAGACTGGATGGTATCTACATTCTGTATCTTCACATTCTTCAACTGATTTCTCAGAGTCATCTTTCGGTGTATGTTCTTCCCTTCAAACAATTTGGTTAGGGAATCAAACATAGCTTTAGGTGTCTTGAGGGAGTACACCTGTGGTATGAGGTGATCCTTGATAGAATCAGCAATGATTCTCTTTGCCATAACCAACTTCTTTTGATGTAAGGCCTTTGCCTCATCTCCCTTTGGAACTGGAACCTCCTCATGGATGTAGGAGTCCAACTCATTTTCTTCCAAGACCACAGAGATCCTATACTTCCAGGCTCAAAAGTTATCAGCTCACTCAAGCTTTTCATCAAGCTTGGTATGATGAGACATCTTAACTGAGAACCTCAAATGGAAATACAAAGATTTAGATCTTACCAGGTCAAGATGTCGGATCTAGATTTGGAGCTGAAATCCTGCAGTACTGGTTCATGAGCATATTAGGGTTTTGCTTTTCCAGAGTTCTCTCCAACCAAATTATTTGAAATTGATCCCTAACTTTGATTTTGGGGAGGAGATCAATCCAAGCCTGGGCTCATTGAAAAATTCCTCTTCTGTGAAAAGCCCTAATTTTCAGCAGCAGTGTCGGGTCCAAAACTGAAAAACCTCAGAATTGGATCCTGCTTCGACAAAAAGATGCACCCTAAGGAGGAGAGTTAATCCAACCTTCTTTTGCTTAAAATTTGTGGAGGAATATCCACAAAGTAGGAATCCCTAGTTCCCGCAGCTGCACAGTGTCTTCTTCTAAGGTTAGCTTTGATACCATGTTATATTTTTAACATTAAGCTAGCATTATTAGGACCTTTAACTGACAGAATAACAAGCACAACAATAAAACACAAGAGCAAATGAACACAGTGTTTTTCCTCAGGGAAACCATAAATGGAGAAAACCCCACAACTTCCTCAAAGATAGAATCAGCACCAAGATTAAAACCCCAAAACATTAAGATGATCTCCTTACAGCAGTAACCTCTTTCTTCTAGCCCCTGTGTCTTCTTCTTCCTCAACTATTGCACTACAACTGAGTGTGAGTGAGTGTGTGATAAATAGAGAGATCACCTCTCTATTTATACTAATTCTCGACATGACTAAAACCCTACTAGGGCCGACCTCTCTAGGAGAGTATAATAACCCTATTTCCCCAGAACTGCGGGGACTTTAACCCTTAGACAATAGGAGGGTTACCCACAATGACTTGACATGACTTGTTTACATTATAGATCCTCCCGATCCGAACATCAGGGCATGACATGACTCAATTACATTATAAACACATCCTAGAATAAACATCGGGGTACAAGACACAAGATACATAGGTGAATACATTCCAAAGTTACAATTACATCAACAAGTAGAAGAGGAATCTACTTGTCACTCCATTACAGAATGTTTCAATACATAGAGTACGAAAGGAAGAGGGAGAATGATGCTCTCCTTCAGAGGGAGTGACTATAGAAGATATTGAGGTTCGACATGGTACGATAGTATGGAAAGCTTACTGATGGCTCTAGGATTTACTAAGAATAAAGAAGATTCCAACCTTTACTTCAAGATTGAAGGAAGAAGACCAGTAATGCCCCTGTTTTATGTCAATGACCTATTCCTGACAGGAAAAGAGGATATCTTTAAATTTACAAGAAGGAGACTTGCTTCCAAGTATGAGATGAAGGACTTGGGTATGATGCACTACTTTCTAGGCATGGAGGTGTGGTAGAGTGCATATGGAATCTCCCTTCAACAAGGGAAGTATGCAGTGGAGATCTTGAAGATGTTTGAGATGATGAACTGCAAGGTCATGGACACACCTATGGCATCGAACCTAAGGCTATTAAGTGATGCTTCATCATAGACGGTTGATGCCACAATGTATCATTAGATGATTTGTTCATTGGTGTTCCTGATCAATACAAGACCATAAATATGCTTTGTTGTGAACAACCTGAGCCAGTTCCTGATAGATCCGAGACATGCTCACCTGGTTACAAAGCATGCAGTGAGGTATCTGAAGGGTTAAATTGAGTATGGACTCTCAAGTATGATATGAATCAGAAGACTAACCTGAATGGTTATGTTGCTTCACATTGGTAGCACCACTGAGAAGAAGATAACCTTGGGCTGCTTCTTCAATTTGAGATCTAGTATGGGCTACTGGGTTGGCATGATGGAGTCTTGCATAGTACTGAGTACAGCCTAGGAAAAATATGTTGCCACTTTCTTGGCTATTTGTGAGGTACTTTGTTTCTTTTGAAAGCTTCGATTTGATCTGATTGATCTAACTTACAGTTTTTTATGATGCAGAGAGGAGAAGTGAATCTCTAGTATGTGATCTAGATCAATATCTCTCGAAAGAGGGAGTGATGAGTTCTTGTATAGCCGGTGAGACAGGATTTTTGAGCATAAATCCTGGCAAATCTCCTAGGTTTCTCAGACATAATCAATCCTATAGGTTTTCCTCCAATGTAATCAGTCCTGGAGAAGCTCACAGGTTATCCTTGGACGTAATCAACCCTAATGTGATTCTATGCTAGAAATGGCCAGAGTCAATTTTGAGTACTTCAGAGAGTAGCTTGGTGTTCTTCAGATCAAGGTTCCTTCTAAGGGGAAGTGATGAGTTTGAGAGCCTTTCTGACATGGTGGTAGGCTGGGCCTCCCATGGATGGATGTAAGTGCTGAGCCTTTTTGACATGGTGGCAGGTTGGGCCTCCCTTGGTCAGATGTAAGTGTTGAGCCTTTCTGACATGGTAGCAGGTTTGGCCTCCCATGGTCGGATGTAAGTGCTAATCCTTTCTGACATGGTGGCATGCTGGGCCTCCCATGGTCAGATGTAAGTGCTAATCCTTTTCGACGTGGTGGCAGGTTGGTCCTCCCATGGTCGGATGTAAGTGTTGATACTTTTTGACATGGCGATAGGCTGGGCCTCCCATGGTAAGATGTAAGTGTTGAGCCTTTTAGACATGGTGGAAGGCTAGACCTCCCATGGTTGGATGTAAGTGCTGATCCTTACTGACACGGTGGCAGGTTGGTCCTCCCATGGTCAGATGTAAGTGTTGAGCCTTTATTACATGGTGGCAGGTTGGGACTCTCATGGTCAGATTTAAATGCTGAGCCTTTCTGACATGGTGACAGGATGGGCCTCCCATGGTTGGATGTAAGTGATGAGCCTTTCAAAAATGGTGGTAGGTTGGGCCTCCATGGTCAGATATAAGTGTTGAGACCTACAACCATCATGAGAAAGGGATGGAACTGTAGATGAATACCTAGATGGAGGCTAGGCCTACATCTAGCATGAAAAAGGTGTGGCTCTGTAGAACTTCCTATGATGAGTAGATTTGAGAGATAGCACAATTTTGTTGAGATAGAAGAAGAAGTGATGATGATGATCCAGTGATGAAGAATTGTGTTGATGAACCGTGTCAAGAGAATACCTTCCCAATAAATAGGGAGTGTTGATGTATTTGTAACTTTGGAATGTATTCACTTGTATATTTCTTATTATATTTTATTGTACCCCAACGGACATGTTTGTTCCTCCGACCGGGAGAGTCATTAATATAATAAAGTCATGTAAAGTCACTGAGTTTAACCCTCCATAGTAAGTCGAGGCAAAAGACCCCACAGTTGAGTCATATTAGGATTATTAAACTCTCCTAGTGAAGTCGGTCCTATAGAGTAATTATGAAGTGGAAAACAAGTATAAATAGAGAGTGAGTGTTGATCCCGATTTTGTCACTATTATTGTTTGTTAATTTACTCTTTTGGAATCACTTTTGTTACCTTTTTTAATACTTTCTATCATTCATCTTATCATTCAACCCTAAGTACGAACATATTTGAGTTTTATGCAAGTCTTGGCTTAATTTCGTTATTTCACGTTTTTATTAGTAAATATGTGATATTTATAATGTGTTTAGTGCATAAAATTGCTTTATAGATTATGGTTTGCAGAAGAGAATCCATGTCGACACGCATCTGCACCAAACATGCATAGATCACATCCAGCTCGCCATACATCCCTCGTATCAATCCGCACACTGTTGGTTGGAATATTCCCAAACGTTTAAAGAACATAACGGTTTCTCGTTGTTCTGTTGTCCACTCGTCCTGCTGATGTGATGGCCTTTGCTCTAGAAGGATCAGAATCATTTCCTCTTTGTTTGACACCATGCTTCATGCTCACATCAACGAATATCTCTATGCCCGCAACCAGCATGAGGAGAACTGACATGCAAAGAATCAGAAAGGTGGTTGTGCACTATTGCCAATCGTCACATGGGTATTTGTTAGCAGTTTAGGTTAACGATTTTTGGAGCGGTCGACCAATGAAAGGGTCGACCTGTTGACCTATGTAAAAACTATATAAACACACCTCTAAATGAGAGTCAAGCTAGCTAGTTAGTGGGTTGATCAGTCATTATCAAAGAAGCTCTGTAAACTATGTTTTGAATTCAATATAAATTTCTATTTTCAGCTGTGCATACATGTCTCTGCTTTCGTGAGTGGTTTATTAATTGAAGTGCAACCCTGATTGCTAAGAGGGCCCCTCAACAACCAGCGGTCTCCCATTTTTGTGTGTTTTTGTTATTTCCCTTCTTGCAACTAAGTAATTTATATTTCCAATCTCTGTATGTAGTTTAGTTCTATTGTAAATTGATACTATTTATTTCCTTGTCTTCTGTAGTATGTGTTTGTTGTAAGTTATTTATTTTATACTGTGCTGTTAAAATAGTTTTATTTCCAAAATCGCAAGTGGTCAGTTGTGCAATAGTTGTTTCCAGTTTTCTTTTCAGCATGTTTTTTAGTTTTATAATTGCAATTAGATAGAATTTGATTAATCTAGTATCTTAGGCTCAGCTCATATCTAGATTCAATTCTGTCAATTCTTGTTTAGTTGTAGATTAGTTTCAGTTATTTTCCATTGACTTGTTAAATAATAGGAAATAACCTCTCTTTTAATTAGTGCAAGTGACTCTTGTTCTTCTGTTGTTTTAATTGTTAAAATAAGCTTAGTCACTCTTTCCTTTACCTTGCAATCTCATATGCACAAATCAACTGATATTAAGATCATTTAGGTTATCTGTTTCGTAATTTGCATTGTTTTTCCCATTCAGACTGTCATTCGGATTGTCTTTCCAAACTGTCATCCAGACCTTCATTCACCCTTTAATATTTTCTGTTTTTTTTATGCTTGTTTCAAGTCTAATTACCTTAGTAGTTGAAATTCTAGAGTTTGACTCAGGTTTTCATTTTGAAATATCTTTCGATCTTTTCTTTGTTAAAATATTTCCATGACACCTTAAGAACCCTTCTACCTTTGCATATATTTTGTGTCAACTCTAAGATTACAAACCTCGGTCAATAAATAAATATTTCGTGAATTAATTAAGACATTAAAACACCCAACAGTGAGACTCTCTATTTGATACACACACTCACTTGACAGTAGTGCATTAGTGAGAGAGGAGTAGCTCGCACAAGTGAGAGAGAGAATAGTTTTCGAAGATCATATTTGTATCTTTGGGTTTTACTTTTTCTTTTGGTGCTCATTCTATCTCTAAGGAATTTGCGGGGTTTTCTCCTTTATGGTTTCCTCGAGGAAAAATATTTGCATCTCTTGTCTCTTGTGATTATTGTTGTGCATGTTATTCTCTTATATAAGATCCAAGATCATATTGATTAGATGATAAAAATATAACATAGCATACTTCAGTGAGAAGTTAAATGAGGCAAAACAGAAGTATTCCTCGTATGATGAGTTATATGTTGTTATGTAAGATCTCAAGAAATGTAGGCATTACTTGATTCCCAAAGAGTTTGTGCTATATTCAGACAATCATGATTTTCAATTTATAAATAGTCAACCTATATTGAATCAGAAACATTCTAAGCGGGTGGAATTTTCACAGAATTTTATGTTTGTGATCAAGCATATGAGTGGGAAATCTAATAAGGTTGTTGACGCCTTAAGCAGAGTAAATTTGATCTTGCAAGACATTAAGGTCAATACTTTGGGATTTGAAAATTTGGTTAATATGTATAAGGAAGATGTGTATTTTAAGAGTATATATAAACCCTGTGAAAATCCAGTTGTCCACAACAGAAGCCAATGGTTGGACTACATGCTACAAGAAGGATTGTTGTTTAAGAATATTAAATTGTGCATTAATAAATGTTCTATGAGAGAAAATATGATATAGGAGAAACACAGTGGAGGTTTGTCAGGTCATTTTGGACAGGAAAAAAACTTTTCTTAGGTGAGTGCTTTTTATTTTTTCTAGGAATGCAACATGATGTAAATAAGTTTGTTGAAAAGTGTAGGACATGTCAACATGCCAAAGGGAGGAGACAAAATAATGGACTGTATAAACCACTACCTATTTCAACTAGACATTGGGATTACATCAGTGTGGATTTTGTCCTGGGCTTTCCTAGAACTCAAAGGGGAAATGATAACATTTATGTAGTAGTGGATAGGTTTTAAAAAATGGCTCATTTTATTGCTTGTAAGAAGACTAATGATGCATCAATTATTGCAAATTTGTTCTTTTAAGAAATTGTGAAGTTACATGGTCTTCCTTTAAGCATTGTGTCTGATAAGGATATTAAATTTATTGGTCATTTTTTGAGAACTTTGTGGAAGATATTGGGTGCCAATATTAGTTTTATCTCTTCTTATCATCCTCAGACGGATGACAGACTGAAGTGGTAAATAGGAGCTTGGGAAATATATTGAGAATTTGTGTTTATGAGAATCGAAAATAATGGGATTTAACTCTTTCTCAAGCTGAGTTTGCTTACAATGATTCACCTAACAGGAGTACAGGTATGTGTCATTTTCATGTTGTGTATGGAATGCACCCAAGAGGAGTGTATGAACTTAGGAATTTGGAAGAACAAGAAAAAAGGATTGCAGATGGTGAATATTTTGCATCAAGTATGCATGAGCTACAAGAAAATGTAAAAAATAATATGCAGGAAAGTGCAAGGAAGTATAAACAGAGAGAAGACATGAAAAGAAGAGAATTTAATATTCGGGTTGGAGATTTAGTGATGGCCTATCTTAAAAAGGAGAGGTTTCTTAAGAGAACCTACAATAAAATGAAACTCAAGAAAATTGGGCATTGAAAAATTTTGAGGAAGTTTTCTACAAACGCATATGAATTAGAACTTCCTTCTAGTCTTAAAATATCTCCAATTTTTAATGTTTCATATCTGTATCGTTTTAAATATTCACGTGTTCAACCAGAAGAAATGATCTCAGGTGAAGAAGTTCCATTTGTATATTGGAAAGGACGGTTAACTAAAATAGAACAACCACATATTGAAGCTATCCTTGACAAAAGAATTTCAAAGAGGACCAGGAACAAAGATTATTTTCAGTATTTGGTAAAGTGGAAAGATCAGCCATCTGAAGTTGCAGCATGGATGAATGAACTGGATATTTCCAAGTATAATGTGAACCCTAAAGAACTATTGAATATTTTTTCCCCCGGAGTATGATGCAGGAGCATCGAGTTGAAATCCTATTTTTTTGCATAAGCAAGGAATGTTATTTTTATGCTCCCATCTAATCAATTCTAAAGGGATAAGATTAGTTATGTGTTTCATAGATAGGATATGTTTGAATGTAATAATGGTGATTTTCTATTGATATCCTCAAATATTTCTCGAGGATAGGTTAGTTGTAGATTTCTTTCTTAGAAGTTTAGATATTGATTATTCATATTTGATAGGTTTGACATAATTCTATATCAAGTGTTGAATGTAATAATCAAGAGTGTGTAAGTGTGTGTGAGAGTGAGTGAGTGTATGTAATTGTGTGTATGCATGAATGGTTGATGAAATGAAGAACATAGTTTTAGCCTCTGCATGAGTTTGTAAATTATAGGTCTTCTTTCAATAACCTGGAATGTCTTAAATTTCCCGTATATAAGTGAATGACGTGATTTTGTCAAGAATCCTCAGAAGCCAGTAAAATGGAGATGTTTTCATAAGAATACAATAGGAATGAATTGATCGTTTCACTGATCAATTCTTTTGCAATAGTCTGAGTTAAAAATATGCAATTTTGATAGATCTGCAATTTGGTAAAATGATTCTAGATCGTATGGTAGAGATAAGTTCCGCAAGAGATCGATTGTTATCAAAAGTTGCAAAATGATATTTGCGGGAGAGATATTGCGGAAGCTCATTTCGAGAAAATTTGAAAGTTGCATCCGCAATATGCAATTCGCAATCCAACCGCAGAAAGAACGTTGCAGCCGCATAATTGTGGAAGTCAGTTTTTTTTTAAATTTGGAAAAAGAATAGCCGCAACGCGCATTGTGGAAAGGATTTTGCAGAAAGGAAATTGCGGAAGGAATTGAGTTGCGAAAATCTGTCAAAGAAGAATATTTTAATCAGCAAATCTTGCTAATTTGGATAAATTAGGTGGGCTATCTCTTTCCTAGCATACCCCATCCAAATTGACCACCTAAGTCAACCTTGAGATGGATTCCTAGAATTGGGGGTGCATTCTGTGATTGGAGGAACTATTCTCTTGTTTTAGGAATCCATATCAAGTTTGATTTGTGTGGTATATTTGGATGGAGTTTGGCCCACTAGAGTCATTAAGTAAAGGTGTAGGTGGCTAGGTAAAGTATTAGTTATTGTAACATCCCCAAATAATCCTAACTAGGATAAAAATAAAAATAAATAAAGTAAAAATAGGCCTCGACAATTTTTGGCCATATTAGATAACCATGCACACATAAATGTTTTACACTTTATGAGTAGTTTGACCAAGATCTAATCCCTAGCTTCTAGAATTTTTTATTTTTTCAAATTTTCACTTGTTTTTTAGTGTGATTGTATTGAATCTTTTTGTAGGAAAAATTAAGGGATTTGGGATAAGACATACTTTGAGGAAAACAGCTTCAAAAAATGAAATATAATAAAAACCATTTCTCCTTCATAATATTTGTTATATATTTTGGGTTATCTCACTAGATACATTATTAAATTACAAGTATTAAGTTCAAGTCTTCTTTTTCATTTACCTTTTCAAAATGTAACTACAAGTTATAACATAACTTTATTGTAAATTTCATTGCATTTAAATTCTTAAAATTAATCACTTATAAAGTATATTTAATTTTTTTTTAAGTTATTTTTTCCATGCAACTTTAATTTATAGAGATATTTTATTGTATAGTGATTCTCACTTATTATGTCCTCGACAAAAGACAATATAGTTATCATGAAAGACCTATTAATCTAGGTCTATATCCTACCTATAGGTTTCAGATATTTTTTGACTCTATAGTATGAGTTAAGGAAAAAAAATTGTAATTATAAAATGCAACATTGAAAATAGGTTTGCAACTTTTTTATGGGGTTACAATACTTGAAGTCGTCCTAGTTTTTTGGTTCTAAGGAGGGAGCGACAGGTTGACATCAGGTCCTTCCCACAGGTCTCTATATTATTAATGACCATAATATTTTATTTCTTGGCGGTGATCCTTGCAGTGATTTCCCTAGTAGGATGAAGGAAGTGGCTGAAGATTGTTGGCCGCAATGTAGGTGTGTGCAGTGTGAAGGTCCTAGCGATCCTCATATTTCTATGCCAAGGTGAATGACAATTTCGTAGCAGAGCACACATCCTTGCAATGGTAGGTGTGGAGGTGCAGGTGGAGGTGGTAGGATTGTGCGGTTTGCAAGTCCATAGATAAGCACACCTATAAGGATCCATGGATCCACCACTTGAAAGAACCACCAACAATTCCTCTGCAAAAATTGTCCTCATTGTTTCCTTTCTTCGTTGACATGGAGCAATTTCATATTTAATGGTAATTGAATTTGAATGCACCACATTAGACATTCCCATTCATCTACTCATTCATTCATTTTAAGTCCAGTAAACAAGTTCTTATTGAAGTAGGGTTTTTCCAGAAATTCGACTACTTGTCCCGATGATGGTTCCTGATTCGGAATCGAAACGTCAACTAAAAATGTCTACTGCAGAATTTCTGGAAAAACCCTACTTCAACATAACTCGTCGCAGAAACTTACAAACTGAAACAAGTTCTTTACAAACATGCAGAGGTTTGAATTCGAAACCCCCTCTCCTGATGCTTAAATATGCCTCTAGTATTAGGTTTTGTGGTATTAAAATGAACTCACTAGAGCTTGTAATTCTTCACAGATGCCGGCATTCTTAATTTTTGTTTTTTTTGGACCATCTATGAAATCATCGCCAATCCCATGCTTCCTACCAAATGTCTGACTGGAATTTTTCAGCCTTTTCCTCTCACATGAATCTTTTGAGGAAAATTTAATAATATTTTTCCAACTTTTACGAGGCTTTTGAATTTTTGAAAATTTAAGTAGATTCATCTCTAAATACCTAATCTGTTAAGGGCCTAGGTAATGAATGTTATGCCTTTGTAATAAGAAATTGAGGATATTTTACCTACATTCGGATTTTGGCAATTAAATATTTGAAAGTACGCCAAATTTTCATTCTATTAAGAGATTTTGAGACAGGTCTTAGAAAAAAGGGAATATTTACTACAAGGGTTTAATGTGTTTCCAGGTTAAGATGATTTTGGCTAGAGAGAAAACTGTCTAAACATAGTTTAGAAGAATTACAAGAATTGAAAACATTCAACACCTCCATAAAAGTATTTAATGCAACTATGTGGAATTTCTAAATGGATACTTGCATGATGGGACCACATCTGAGTTTGAAGGACGACTATACACTTCACAAACGACATAAAATGAAGACATGATATGCAACGAAACAACCAAACGAATTTCCAATCCATGTGATTTATCCAACACTACATTCTCTTCACAAACTTATCCAAGTGATAATTCGTATTGATACCTTCCTATTTTAATTCACTATGCAATATTGAAGACCATTTTTAAATAAACAAGTTAAAAATTTCCATGATATTGTAGGATAAATGTTTATGGATTAATATTAGAAGACGAAATTCTGTCAAATTAAAAATGAATGTAAATAATATCATTATTGAATTGCACCCTTCATACAAAAATTACATTTGGATTATTTAGATTTAGACATGGGATAAATAAATTAACAATGTTTAAAATTTTATCATCTTATAATATCGTATAATTGGTTTTTCATTTGTAGGTCTTTTCCAGTTATAAGTTTCATCGATTTAGTTTTTCATTTTAGTTTGTATAGGGCTTGCAATAGTTTGATTTCGTTCCTATGTTTCATTTTAATATAATGAAAGTGTTGGTTGACCTTGGATGGTTGGAGAAAAAATGGAAATCCTCATAATGCTTTTTAGTCTACATATTTTCACCAAGGATCTAGTTTCCAAAATGAAATTTCATATTTCTCATCTAAAATATTCCATATTCTATCTAAAATTTAAAAAAAAATATTAACATTGAATTATATAGTTTGGTCCGAGTGTGTTGATTTTCCTATACTCACAACTATTTTATTTGGCTTATTGTCATAGAGGTTTAAAATTGAAACAAGATAGGATCTAGTTTTACTCCATACTTGGAAATGATCATCTCATTTGTGGAAATTGAACCCAGTGATAGATTAATTTTACTCACAACAATTAACAATTGATCATGCAAAATTACTCACAAAGAGACTGAAAATTGGAGCTGAACACTAAATTGTATTAACTCAGTGTACAATAGCCAACCCTGTATAATAATAGGTTGCTGTATAAATAAAATACATCATGGATTTGAATGCATGAGAAGCAATTCGAATCTAGCATAAAGCAGGCTTACTAAAATTAAGCAAATCCCCCATAGGTGTAAAAAGCTGATCCCAAATCTGTCATGGAGCTCACGAATTAGAAAAATGGCTTAGGCAAGATAAAGAGTGGTGGAATGGTAGCTCATACATGTTTTTTCATGGAGAAAAGAGTGGAGGATGAAGAGGACAAAAAACTAGTTCACCTCACCTAGTCTAGCTTTTCTATTTTCCTTAAAACACTGAAAAAGCAGGGAATAAAGCAGAAAAAGCAGAAGGGCGCCTAGGAGGCCAGGAATAAAGAAGATTTGATTCCTTGGGCTTTCCCATGCACTACATGAGTCAAATAAGGCAAGTTTGACCATTATGGATAGGTAATAGACAACTTGCACAAGGTGGGACACATGAACTAGGCTAATAAGACAAAAGTAATTAAATTAATGTCTAAGTGGGTAAACTATGGGTTGATTATTCTAACACCCCCCCTTAAGCCTGACTTATGAGTAATATATTAGAAAATTATAGGGCCTAGCAACAAGGCTTAGTCACCCTTTACATACTGCATGTTCATTTAAACAAGGAAAGAGGCAAAACCAACTTGGGAAAATCCTCCCTTAAACATGGACTGTAAAACAAAATTTTGAATATTGTCTTCACTCATGCTTTCACAACGTGATCAGCAATCCCCAGAAGTGATTTGAGATTTCTGAAGTTCTTCTCACAAAATTCTTTGGTGAAGATATCAGCTACTTGTTCTGAAGATGAACAGAAGAGTAGGTGAATGGTGCCATCATGCACAAGTTCTCTGATGCAGTGCATATGGATCTCAATGTGTCTGGTTCTCTGCTTCTGAACTGGATCTTTGTAGATTCGAATGGTACTTTGGTTATCACAGTATATGGTAGTTGAGTACTCTGGTTCGAAGCCACACTCTCCAAGTAATCCCTGCAACCATAAACATTGAGTTGTTGCATTAACAACTCCTCTGTACTCTGCTTCTGTAGATGAGAGTGCAATGGCACTCTGTTTCTTGCTTGACCAGATGATTGGCCCTTCTGCAAGCATGAACACATATCCTGATGTGGACTTTTTGTCTATGCTATCACCCACCCAATCACTGTCAGTAAATCCAATCAAATCAAGATCAGATTTTGCTTTATAGAAGATCCCATGTGTCCTTGTTCCCTGAACAAAGTTAAGGATCCTTTTGGCTGCTTTCCAATGGATCTCATGAGTCTGATCCATATATCTAGAAGCCACACTTACTACATAACAAATATCAGC
>LPNX010318431.1:228453-260776 GCA_001517045.1 Pseudotsuga menziesii | reverse complement strand
AAGGCACATTTTACATCCATGTGATGTACCTCCCATTGCCTTGAGGTTGCAATGGCTAGAGCTAGCCTGATGGAATCCATCTTTGCCACTGGGGAAAAGGTCTTATTGTAATCTATGCCATGAACCTGTGAGTAGCCCTTGGCTACCAATATGGCCTTGTACTTCAGTCGTGAACCATCAGCAGAAAATTTGGTCTTATAGACCCACTTACACTGTACTAGTTTTCTCCTTGGGGGAAGATCCACTAGCTCCCATGTGTTGCTCTTCTGGAGTGAGCTGAACTCCTCCTTCATGGATGTTTTCCATATTGGATCTCCTACTGCTTCTTCATATGTTTGAGGATCATACTCCACCATCAAATAGCATTTTTCAGCAAACATAGGATCCTTCATGCACAGACCACTCTCAAATTGAGATTTAGTCCTTCTTGGGTCATTGGGATCCCCAGCTAGCTCACCTGCTACATTTAGTGTCTTGGCTGACCATTTTGGCCTTGTAGGGCTGTTAGGGTATGCAATAAACTCATCTCCATCAGACAAATCAGAATCAGCATGTTCAACAAACTCTTTACTTACTTCTTGAGGTTCAGGTGGTGAAGAGGCTTCACCAACTTCCACTACTACAAGGGGTTCTTCTTCAAACTGAACACACATTTCGATGAAGGCTTTGTTTGTGCTCAAATTTATCAACTTGTACCCTTTTGAATCTTTAGAGTATCTAACAAAAAGACACTCTTGGCTTTGGGGCTGCAAAGCCTTCCTCTTCTCTGTTGGAATTCTAGCCCAAGCCTTTGAGCCAAAAATCCTGAAATGGGTCACATCTGGCTTGTGCCCACTCCATGCTTCGAAAGGATTCATACCATCAAGCTGTTTATGAGGCACCCTATTCTGGATATAGGCTGAAAAATTGATATTTTCGGCCCAGTACTTTGGTGGCAAATTTTTGGCCTCCATCATGCATGTTGCCATCTCCTTCAGTGATCTGTTCTTCCTCTCAGCAACACCATTTTGCTGTGGTGTGTAAGGGATAGAATGCTGCATCTGAATACCTGCATCTACACAATAATTAATAAACTCAGACTTTACATACTCACCACCATTGTCATATCTAAGGGCCTTGAGTTTCCTTCCAGACTGGTTCTCAACCAAAGCCTTAAAGACTTTGAATAGGCCAAAAACTTCAGACTTGTGTTTCAGGAAGTGAACCCAGCAATACCTGGAAAAGTCATCAATGAAATTCAATGCATATTTGGCCTGAATAATGGACATATGAGGGAATGGGACAGCAACATCACTGTGGATCAGCTCGAGGGGTGCATAGGTTCTCTCATGACTAGCTCTCTCAAATTTATGCTCTGGGTGTTTTCCTAGGATACAACCTTGGCAGACTCCTTTGGAAAATTTTATCTTGGGAAACCATATGACCATCTCTTTTTCACTAAGATCATAAAGATATTTGTAGTTTAGGTGGCCAAATATTTCATGCCAAATCTTGCTTTCTTCATTAGCATGAATCAGAAGAGCATAGGGGTTTGAGTAGGGTAGGAAGTGTGAGAACATGTATACCTTTTGAGAATTATTTGCAACTCCTTTTGCAATGACTCTACCACTTGAGATCTCTGTGATCTCAACTTCATCGGGGGAGAATATGAATTTCTTAGGAGACCCAGTGTGGGTCATCTGGTACACTGACAAGAGGTTGGAGGCAATACCAGGCACATACAACACATTGCTGAACTGACCATGATCAAGATCAATCCTCCCTTTTCCCAAACTTTCAGTGAGAGAGTCATCTCCCAGTACTATAGGTGGTCCTTTCGACATGTCAAGTGAGGAGAAGGCCTCCTTGGTCGAAACCATGTGTCTTGAAGCTCTAGAATCAATGATAAAACTGGGTGAGCTTGATGTGCCAGCAACCAATGCATGAACTCTCTCTCTGTCATCTGAACTTGATCCTCCTTCTCTCTTCTTTGAGATTTCTGGAAGGGAGATTCCATTCTTCTCCAGGAGTTGGGTCAGCATGTCTATTTGCTTCTTCATACAAGATCTTTCAGTGTGATTGCCCTTATTGCAGTATGTGCACTTGCTCATTTCTCCTTCATTTTTCTTCTTCTGGTAATTCTTCTTGGGACCTTGTGGATCCTCCGGAGACTGTTTCTTGTCTCTCTTTTGCTCAGGTGGATTTTTAGCTTTATTTTTGCTTTTTGAATCCACCCTCGAATTTCCAGCAATCAAAGCTTGATCTTTGGATGGTTTGATGGTGCCCATCATCACCAGCTTATCCTATTCTTGTGTGAGAGATTCCATGAAATCTGCAAGGCTAGGCATCTTCCAGGTTCAAGCTGTCAATTTTGTGGCATAGAAGGTCGAAACAAACACTGAATAATCAGGGCCTAGCTTCGAGAGGATGGCCTATATGAGCTGATCATCTTTCTTTTCGATCCCACACTGTTTCAGCTGCAAAACTAGTGCTTTGAACTTGGAGAAATATAGCTGCAGGGATTCAAAGCTATTTGGACTCAGAGAAATCAGCTCATTTTCGATTTGATGTCCCCTCATCTAATCTGTTTTTCCAAAAAGATCATAAATATTCTCCCATACTTCATTCGGTGATGTCAATCCATCAAGATGGAAAAGGAGGTCTCTGGAAATACTCAGACACAGGAGGCCATAAGCCTCATCCCTCCTGTTGTGCCATTTTATCTTCTCTACAGCTGCATTGGGCTCTGCTTCTGTTTCCATAGTCACCCTGTAGAGGCCTTTCTCTCTCAACAGTATCTCCATCTCTGCTTTCCATTCAAAGAAATTGAAAGGAATCAAGATAGTTTTCTGTGATTGATCCATAGCTTAGAAAATCTATCCCGACTGTCAGTAGAAGTCTCCCAGTCACTGATGTCGAACCTACAAAACAATTTTGGAGGAGAGAAAACAATCTACAATGGCTCTGATACCATGTGGAAATTGAACCCAGTGATAGATTAATTTTACTCACAAAGAGACTGAAAATTGGAGCTGAACACTAAACTGTATTAACTCAGTGTACAATAGCCAACCCTGTATAATAATAGGTTGCTGTATAAATAAAATACATCAGGGATTCGAATGCATGAGGAGCAATTCAAATCTAGCATAAAGCAGGCTTACTAAAATTAAGCAAACCCCCCATATGTGTAAAAAGCTGATCCCAAATCTGTCATGGAGCTCACGAATTAGAAAAATGGATTAGGTAAGCTAAAGAGTGGTGGAATGGCAGCTTATACATGCTTTTTCATGGATAAAATAGTGGAGGATGAAGAGGACAAAAAACTAGTTCACCTCACCTAGTCTAGCTTTTCTATTTGCCTTAAAACACTGAAAAAGCAGGGAATAAAGCAGAAAAAGTAGAAGGGCACCTAGAAGGCCAGGAATAAAGAAGATTTGATTCCTTGGGATTTCACATGCGCTACATCAGTCAAATAAGGCAAGTTTGACCATTATGGATAGGTAATAGACAACTTGCACAAGGTGGGACACATGAACTAGGCTAATAAGACAAAAATAATTAAATTAATGTCTAAGTGGGTAAACTATGGGTTGATTATTCTAACATCATTAAAGGAGGCTAGGTGTGATATTAGAATAATGGTTATTCTATTTGGTTTAGTATCTCATTATAAACAAGATCGGTATATATTCATAAAATGCTTTCGTTATAGGCATGCAGGCTAGGGTTTTTGTAGCTAGAATTATGAAAGAAACCTATCATGGGAGGTCATTGGAAAATACATTTGTTTATAAAGGAGGAAGAAAATTTTCTATAAAGAGATGTTGAGCCAAATTTTTCTAACCTTTTCCAAATCAATGCCTGAAAGGTAAATATAAGAGTAGAAAGGAAAAAAACATGAAAATTTAATGGATTTTAAGCAACAATAATTCCTAAGTGTTCGATCTACAACATTGCATTTGCGCATCCATCTTGATAGACAATTGATTACGACCTTGTGCAATAAGCTCTTCTATTAGATAGTATCTTCTTGTCATTATTCTTAGAGCATAATTTCTCTCACAACAACAGGGTGCAATGTCAGGGACATTTCCAGCTCATGGCTCTTGTTTTATAAATGTGACTTATTTGTATAAGTGACTTTATAGGAAAAGTTAGAGACAAAAGGATTTTATTTACTCAACAATATTATTGTGAAACCATCACCATTTGGGTCAGTCTTACCTTCCGCATGGTACCTTGGTTACAATTTTATTCTATTTATTTAAAAATAAAAAAATTTAACATTCAAAGTTCATTGTCAGTGTCATCTATTTTGAAATTGTCTATTTTTTTTAGAGCTTTCCATATAGACTAACAATTTTTTACCTTTGAAGAAATATTCCCTTCATATTGTAACATGATTAGTCCTAGTGAATTCCTAATTAATAGTTCAAACTACTTTTCATGGAAACCTTTTATGGAGGATTTACTATGAAGTAAATGATTTTACCTTGGAAAAAAATATCGCCTCTACTAATACATCAAAGGAAGACAAATATAATAGTAAAAATGATGAAGTATGTGGATTAATTAGAATGTCCATATATAGATATATGTTTTGAAAATTCAAAGAGTTGACAAATAAGAAGTATCTTTGAAAAACTTAGAAAGTGGGTTCCGTAAACATAACGAGATTCAAGTCCACTAGCTAAAAACCAATTGTTTTTTTTAAATCCCAATGTTTTTTCTTCCATTGATGACTATATATCTAAGTTTAAAACATTTATGTTATTACTTGAATAATTTAAGATAGACAACAAGGATGACCACCTTATTGATTCTATTCCTTCTAAGCTTTGTAGTTGCAGCTTATTCTATTTTTGTACCTACTTTTGACTTCACCAAATATGCACTATGGGATACTTAGAAAATTCCCTCTCTTGAATATTTTTGTGTCTCTTTGATTATAGAGAAAGATAATATCTTGCATGCTAGATTTATTAACATTGCATGTACATCTATTAAAGCCTTAGTGGTACAGCATAATGATGAATCCAAGCATATAAAAGAAGAAATATTCTTGCCACGTAAAACAAAAAAAGTTTCCAAACCCTCTCAACCAATTCTTACACCCAATGGTGATAAACTAACTAAATCAAAAGGAAAAATACTAAGAGACATTGTAACTTTGGTGGGTGACAAGGTCAGCTGGAGTCTAAAAGTTTCAAGAAAATGGAATCCTTAGAAGCAACAATGAAGAATCACAATGTTTAGTCTTTATTGTTCTTTTTTCTAACTCTTCTTCTCATTGATATGCACTATATACCTATAGTTGTTCCTTCAATGAAACTTTTACTTCATATTCAAATGAGTGAATTATTATTTCTAGAGCACCTTATTAGGTAGCAAAGGATAAAACCATATTTTATGAGTCTAATGAATCCAATGCCAAACAAATATTTCTTGGTGATGATAGATCTCTTGGTGTTGTATTGTTTGAAATAGTTAAATTAGATGATGGCTTTTTCAATGATGTATTATGTATTCCAAGTCTTTCATGTAACCTTCTAACACTGTATCAAATAACCCACTCAAGTGACACTAAAACATTAGATTGTTTACCTCACCAAGTTCTAATCAAGGATTTAAAATATCTTAAGCATGTCTTAAGAACTCGAATTGTTTATGATGGTACTAAGTTGTAAAAATTGGACAACTTTGGGTTATCATTTCTTCCATGAGTTTTTATTTCACATAGTTATAACTTGAACAAGCTTTAGCATGAGAAATTTGGTCGTATAAACTATTTCTCATTGAAACAATTATGTAATAAAAATATGGTGTCTGGTCTTCTTTTCATTTCTTATAGAGTTAGTGTTTATTCTATATATATACTCATCAAACATTATTGAGAAAACTTTGAAACATGTGCCTCTTAGCATGCCTCAATCCCCTTGTAGTTTGCTTGTAGTGATTTGTGTTGTCCTCTTCCTTCTATGTTTCTTTATGTTCAAGCACTTGTTAAATTTCATTGATGATTTATCTGTATTCACATGGGATTATTTATTAAAACATAAGAGTGTATTTTTGAAAAAAAATTAGCCTACAATGCCCTTGTTGAAAATCAATCTAGGCATCAACTTCAAAACTTAAGTACACATATTGGAAACAAATATGTTAAAAAAAATATTACAAGTTACTATACTACATAGGGAATTCAAGTGAAACATACTATTCTTTATACACTACAACAAATGATGTTTCTAAGAGAAATAATCGAACATTAAAATAAATTGCAGTGTATGATCCAATCTAAGGGATTGCGTCCTCTTTTTTGGGTGGAATCCCAGTTAACTATGTCAATTACATAGTTAATCACACTCTTCTAAATTATTTAAAAGATGTAACCCTTGAATAAGCATGGAGCGATACTAAACCATATGTGATCCATTATCATGTTTTTGGTAGTGAAGTATGGCCTCACATTCCCGATGAGAAAAAGGTAAGAAACAAAACCTAAGAGTGAGAAGTGCATTTTTGTTGCATATTCTAAAGATGTAAAAGTTATAAACTTTTTTTATTATCAGTAAGCAGGAAAACATTCTATTAAGATACAAAATGGTGATGCAAATAGTCATGGTTTTCTAGATGAGCTAGAAAGAACCAGGCTGACAGCTACAGGGCTCATACAGGACATCCCCAAATTCCTTGAAGGATATGAAAACTTTCAACCAAGTAGAGCATGAACGAGTTAGAAGATTAAATCACAAAATACCAACTACAGAGTCATCACCAATACCAACTTAAATCTAGGTACCAAAACCCCTCCCATTACAATGAAATATATAAATCCAAGCCTCTTCTCCTTAAAGCCGACAATTACATCCAAAAACCGGAACCCAACCCATATATAACCAAGTCATTTTCCTTATAGCCGACAATTACAGCCAGAAACTAGAACCCATCCCATTACAATGAAACATAAATAATCAAGCCACTTCTCCTTATAGTAGAAAGTCGGGTCTGCAAAGGACACAAAAACCCATCCAAAACAGCAACCCGCCCCATAACAACAGAATAATTGTAACATGTCACAGCTACTAACAATATGGAAAAAGAAAAAAAACTAAGCAGACCAAGAAACCAAAGTCTCGAAGAATCATCTCCCCTCATTCACATTCATCCCCAAATGGTTCTCCTCTTGTTGAGTAGGAGGAGCATTAGCTTCCGCATTGGAAGGAGAATTGGCGGGAGTGTTAGCCGGGGTGGTGGTAGGATCTTCGAGATTGTCAAGGATCTCCATAGCTATCTATTCAAGAAGGTGAAAACACGACGAACTTTCCTGTTGCCCCATCCTAATCAGGGATAGAGCCTCCCTAATTCCAATGGCAATATGTACCTTGTCCTGAGTATCCCGGACCAATAGAATTCAAACAATATAGAATGGATTTAGCGCCAAAGGCCAACCTAGAAGAGTCTCATACTCCCTAAGGAGATCCAATTCCTTCATGGCTATGTATGCTTTGATAGCCATTGGGGTCTCTGCCATATATTGATCTCCCCAGTTGAAAGATAGCGGGGTTGGCTCTTCCTCAATTGTGGGGAGATCAGCCATTGAAATGGGGTCACCCTACTATTTCCTTCACCTTTACCATTACCCCTCTATCGGTTCTGATCTCTCCAGTAGCGAGGCATGATAACACAATACAGAGAATTACTTTGAGCCAGATGAAGCAGAAACAAAACCTTGAATGAGACCCTACATTCCCACCAAGGTGAATTTATAGGGAAAAAACCTTTCCTTCCCCAGACTAGGTCACTGAGCATGCTCATAATTTTTACCCTAGCCTCCTTCATTCTCTACCATCCATCGTGCTCTTCCATATCTTTCATTCTCTGCGGGAGATCCACCTCCTCCTTATTCATTGAATTCCATTTAGTACGAAGATATTTGGAATTCCCCATCCTTGTGTTAGCAGATGTGGGATTTGTACCCACAGGCCCACATGGCCATATCCTCTTCTTATCCTCACACGGATCAACCATGATATTAATCCTATGAATTAATATGCACCTTCGTCTCTTCATGACCGTTCTGTTTGGTGATCGCTTCTTCCGCGGTGGCCACATGCATCGTACCTATACCACGTGTCTAGGCGTGTGGTTCATTGGCCCCATCTGGCGATTGGGAAATCTTACATATTTCCATGCCCACCACCTCTATGCTGGAGGGCCTGATACTAGTTATGGATGTGATGGATGGCCTGTTTCGTGGAGAGTTAGATCAACAGCTATCCTCCAACTATTGTGGGATGAGTTGTGACTGATGGTTGTTCGTTTCGATCATACCTTCCATGTCCTCCTTTTCCAACTTCCTACAAATCTCCCATACTATCGGTCTGTTACTATTATCAGCGACACCTTATGCATGGAAATAGCTACGACTCTCCACTCCTTCGTCTTCCAATCCATCTGCCACCTTGTTACCAGATCTTCTTACATGAGAGAATAGGATGGCTGAATGTCCTGCTAGAATCCGTTTTAGTTCTGATAGTCACCCTTCCCATCTCCAATTCTTTGAAACTTGGTATGTGAAAGCATCGTGTTGGAGCCATCGAGCAATGTTGATTATTACCTGCAAGTCTCCTTCCACCACCATTGGAGTATTCCTCGATTGCAAGGACCATGAAATACCGTTTATTAATCCCTATAGCTCCACCATATTATTAGTGTTGTTACCAATTGATCCCCATGGTATGCTGAGAATAATTCCATCCGAGTTCCTTGTTGCGCCTTCGAATCCTGCTGGACCAGGGTTACCTTTGGCCGCTCCATAAAAATTGAGCTTAAAGGATCCTTTCAGCGGTCGTATCCATGTTGTCGCATTGTTTACTGAATTATGATAACGACACAAAAACCCATCCAAAATAGCAACCCGCCCCATAACAACAGAATATTTGTAACATGTCACAGCTACTAACAATATGGAAAAAGAAAAAAAACTGAGCAGACCAAGAAACCAAAGTCTTGGAGAATCGTCTCCCCACATTCACGTTCAGCCCCAGATGGTGCTCCTCTTGCTGAGGAGGAGGAGCATTGGCTTCCACGTTGGTAGGAGAATTGGCGGGGATGTTAGCTGGGGTGGTGGTAGGATCCTCGGGACTATCGAGGATCTCCACAACTATGTGTTAAAGAAGAAGAAAACCCATTGAAATTTCATGCTACCCCCTCCTAATGAGGGACAGATCCTCCCTGATGACAATGGAAATATGCACCTTGGCCTAAGTATCCCAGGCCAGCAGAATTCAAATAGTCCAGAATGGATTTAGCGCCAAAGGCCAACCTAGAAGAGTCTCATACTCCCTAGGGAGATCCAATTCCTTCATGGCTTTATATGCTTCGATAGCCACTAGGGTCTCCACCATATATTGATCTCCCCAGTTGAAATATCACTGGGTTGACTCTTCCTCAATTGTGGGGAGATCAGCCATTAAACTGGGCCATCTCCCCACTAGTTCTTTCACCTCTTCCACTACCCCTCTGTCGGTTCTGATCACTCCAGTAGCAGGGCATGATAACACAATACAGAGAATTAATTTGAGGATAAAGAAGAAATGAAACCTTGAATGAGACCCTGCATTCCCACCAGGGTGAATTTATAGGGAAAAAACCTTTCCTTCCCTAGACTAGGTCACTGAGCACGCTCATACGTTTTACCCTAGCCTCCTTCATTCTCTGCCATCCATCATGCTCTGCCATATCTTTCATTCTCTGTGGGAAATCTACCTCCTCCTTATTCATTGAATTTCATTTAGTATGGAGATATTTGGAATTCCCCATCCTTGCGTTAACTGACATGGGATTCATATCCGAAGGCCCACAGGGCCATATCCTCTTATTATATTCGCATGGATCAACCATGATATTAATCCTACAAATTAATATGCGCCTTCGTCTCTTCACGACCATTCTTCCTGGTGATCGCTTCTTCTGCAGTGACCACATGCGTCGTACCTCTACCACATGTCTAGGTGTGTGGTTCAGTGGCCCCATCTAGTGATTGGGACATATCCCATATTTCCACGCCCACCACATCTATGCTAGAGGGCCCACTTCTAGTTATTGACATGACGGATGGCCTATTTCGCGGAGAGTTGGATCTACAACTATCCTCCAACTGTTGTGGGATGAGTTGTGTCTGATGGTTGTTCATTTCGGTCATAGCTTCCATGTCCTCCTTTGCCAACTTCCTGCAAATCTCCTATAATATCGGCCTGTTACTATTATTGTCGACCCCTTCTGCATGGAAAGAGCTATGACTCTCCACTCCTTCATTTTCCAATGCATCTTCCATCTTGTTACCATATATTCTTACATGAGAGAATAGGATGGATAAATGTCCTGCTAGAATCCGTTTGAGTTTCAATAGTTTCCCTTCCCATCTCCAATTATTTGAAACCTAGGATGTGAAAGCACCGTGTTGGAGCCTTCGAGCAATGTTGATAATTACCTGCGAGTCTCCTTCCACCACTAGCGGAGTATTCCCAGATTTCAAGGCCCATGAAATACCATTTATTAAGCCCTCTAGCTCCGCCATATTATTAGTGTTGTTACCAATTGATCCCCAGAGCATGCTGAGAATAGTTCCTTATTGTGCCTCCAAATCCTACTAGACCAGGGTTACCTTTGGTCGCTCCGTCAAAATTGAGCTTAAATGATCCTTTCGACAGTCGTATCCATGTTGTCGCGTTCTTTACTGAATTTGGTACCTTACTGGTTCATGCGTTGTTGACAGGTAATTCAAAAATCCCCATTTCATACAGAATATTTCTTTCATTCACTTCTGCTGTGAAATCTTCATGTGTCTATTGATTTAGAGTAATTGTTTCTTTAAGGTGGGATTTTATGGGGGTCCATATTTCCCCTGTTTTCCTAGTTTTGTTTCCAAATATTCGACTGTTACGAGTTTTCCATAGTTCCCACACCATTAATCCTGGGAGAAGCTCCAACAGTCTATAAACAATTTTTTTTTGAATACCTTCATGGGCCATTCTGCTATAGGGACGTCCAGCCTTCCTCTGTGTTGGTGAATTTTTTTTTAAATGGCCTCTCCTTTTTCCCATATGGATTTTTCCACCGGACATTCATCCAAAAGATGGTTGATAGATTTGTTATTTCCTTCTCACATGCAACATCTTGAGGGCCCATTGATTCCCCTGGTCTATATTTTATCCCAGGTCAGAATGTGTCATTTGAGCACGAGCCAACAAAAATCCACCACCTTTGTCCACCATCCTCCTCCCCAAATTTTCTCCCACCTGACTTCTGGTTCCAGATTATGATTCTCTGTCACAAGGGCTAGGGCCTCTTTGGGATTAAAATTGCCTGTATTGGAGTACCCCCACCTGATTTTGTCTGGGCTTTCGTTCCTAGTGATTTTTCTGAAATTGAGCTCTACAATGAAATCATCCACATTTTCCCCTAGGGATTTAGATTGCCACCAATTCTTGTCTTTCCAAGACCTAAAGATCCATTCATTGTCTATAGGATCCCAGAATTACACCATTGTGCTCAGAGGATGGTTCTGAAGAAAGGAATTGAGAATAGGAGATTCCTCTATGCTTATTAGAACCGATTCTTGGTTCCATGCATCGCTAGCAAATCTCGCAGTTCTTCCATCACAAACTTCCCAGAAACTATGCTTCTACACCAACCCCCTATTTTACTGTGCCGCTTTCCATATGCTATATCCCAAGAGCTTTTCTCCATAACAAACTAGGTATTGCTTGGTCCATAGAGGAGCATATTTCAGGTGCCAAAGTTTGTCCCACGGTTCCTCCTCATAATTGATCCATCTCCACCAAATTTTGGTGCTCATCACTTTGTTACTATCTAGAGGATCTTGGATCCCAAGGCCCCTCACTACCTTAGGAGTACATATGGTTTTCCATTCCACCAATGGATATTTCCTATGTCCTTCTGATCCCCCCCATAGTAAATTTCACTGGATATTTCTTATTTGTTTGATAATCGATTCCGGGGTAGCCAGCACTGAGAATAGAAATAATGGCATAGCCTAGAGAACTAATTTCACTAGGATGAATCTACTCATAAAGTTAAGATCTGAAGGTCCACGGGCTGAGCTTCTGTTTGATTTTATCCAGCAATTCCTTCCATGAGATTTGTCTAATAGTTGATTCAACTAGCTGTGCTCCCAAATATTTCGAAGGGAGTTTGCCTTCTGAAAACTCCAAGATTCTAAGGATGTTCTTTTTGGTGATTTTTGGGGTGTTGAATACGTAGGTATGAGACTTTTCTTTGTTGATCTCTAAGCCACTAGCTTCCAGGAAGGTGTTCAAACTATCTTTAATACCCCTGGCCTCCTGGACCGAGGAAGGACCCATGAGCATATTATCATCCACAAACTGTTGATGAGTTTGGGGATCCATCTCAACAGTGAGGGACAAGCCTCGGATCTTGTTCTCAAATCTTATACTTTTGAGCAATCTTCCTAACCCTTCGACTGCAATGACGAAAAGGAAGGGAGAGAGGGGGTCCCCCCGCCTTATTCCTCTGGAATTATTGAAGGGGGTCAAGGGGGAGCCATTGACCAAGATCGAGTAGAAGGCCGATGAAACCATGTTCATGACCCAGTTGGTCCAATCCTCCGAAAAGCCAAAAGCTTTTAGAATTCCTGCCAAAAAATTCCAATTCAATTTGTCATAGGCTTTTGATAGATCTAGTTTTAGGAGCATACCTGGAGTCTTCGAGGTTTTGAGCGAGTGAATCGCTTTGTGGACCAAGATAATGGCATCCAATATCTTCCTTCCTTCCACAAACCCGGCCTGTTCCAGGGAAATGATGAGGGGAAGCAGTGGGCATAAACGATTGGCCATAACCTTAGAGATGATTTTGTAGGTGAGATTACATAGAGAAATCGGTCTTAGTTCCCCTAGGTCCTCTGTTCCATTTTCTTTGGGGATGAGTGTTAAGAAGGTTGAGTTAAGAGCTCTAAGAATTTTCCCTATCCTCCAAGAATATTCCACCAAGGCCCATATTTCCTCCTTTAACCAGTCCCAACAAGCATCGAAAAAGTTCGTAGTGAACCCATCCAGGCTCGGTACTTTATCCTTTGCCATTTTCTTGATAGACACCTCGGCTTCCTTCATCTTAATGGATTTTCCCAGCATGTGATTGTGTTCATCAGAGATAATCTTAGGAATATGTCTGAACACCTCCCTCTATGCTTCTTCTTTGCCTTCTTCTGGATCCTTCATCAAATTAGGAAAATAAGAGTTCAAAGTGGTTTCTAGTTCTTCTTGTGTTTCGGCTATATTCCCATCCTCCATTTGCAATATGTCCAGTCGATTCCCTTATCGGTGTTGGATGGTTGATTTGTGAAATAATATGGTATTGCATTCTCCCTCTTGAAGTTGTTTGACTCTGGATTTTTGGTTCCAGTAGACTTCCTCCTACTCTTCTTGTTGGATAAATTCCTATAACAAGCATTTTTATTGGACCCGTAACTCCTCCGAGAATCCCATGCTCATCCCCTGAGACTGGTTCAGTTTCATCTTACACTCTAGAACTTGTTTTGCTTGGAATATGTTACCAAAGGACTCCTTATTCGATTTTTTAATGTTATCTTTGAAGAGTTTGAGTTTCTGTTGGAATTGGTACATTTGGGTGCCCCTGATGGGTGGGGATTCTTCCCACCATTCCTGGAGTTTCTCATGGAAATCTGCTTGAAGGAGCCAAAAATTTTCAAATCTAAATGGTCTATGTGGGTTTACCCCCACATTTTCCCTTTCCAAGCTGATTTCCCAATGATTCGAGCCTGCAGCTAGAAGTACCACTGCTCTTAAATCTGCTCCAGCCATCATGATGGGTTAAGAAATTAAAAAGTGATCAAGCCTGCAGGCTATCCCTCTGTGTCCATCTTGTTTGTTGTTCTGCATGAATATACTATTAGAAGTTCTTACATCTATTAAATTAAGGTCCTCAATTAATTCATTTAAATGAGCGCTTGTAGGGTTTAGGTTTTATATACCACCTCTTTTCTCTTCGAGGTTCATGATCAAGTTGAAATCTCCACCCAGGATCCACAATTTGTCATCGACAATATCCTTGATAATAGAAAGAAACTCCAGAAGGTGCAATTTATGCTTTGCCCTCAAAAGCCCATATACATTGGTCATAAATCCTTTTATTCAGGTGCCTAAGATGTGGAAGTCTACTGAAATTGAAAATGGAGTTGCTACAAATCCTTAGAGGTTAACCTCCTAGGGGTTCCATAACATGCCCATCCTTCCAGCTTCCCCTTTGGCATCGATCGCTACTAACTCACATCCCTTCCATACTTTCTGGGCTATACTTGTTAGCTCTTCACCCGAGCACTTCGTTTCTTGTAGAAAGATGATCCCGGATTTTTCTTTTTCAATCCTTCTTCTGAGAAGACGGATTTTCAGAGCGCTACTGCAGCCTCTAATGTTCCAGGATGTAATCCGAATTAAGAACTTATTAGGTAGAGGGAGAGAGGGAAACATCTATGGTTGGATACTGCCATGAAACCACCAGTCGCTCCCCTACAGCTTTGATTCTTTGAACATTGCTCGGCCTTCCCCGCTTTTATTTTTTAATATTTTTTTTTCCCATCCAATTCTTTGAGAGATTCAATAACTACTCCTAGGGACTTCATGTTTTTATCCCGCATTATCGCCTTCTCCAGCAAGGATACTTGCTCAGGGGGGATCTGGGATGGGAACTTGTCAGAGCAGGCAGCTTCAAGTCCTACCAGATCTAGATCTCCTATCTCCATATCTTTTGTTTCTGGCCCAGGTACCTCTGTGGCTTTCTTGATTATCTCCTACTGTACTTAATGGTATTGATCTGTAGGTGCTTTGACCGTATCCTATTTATTTTTTATATTTATCTCCATCTCCTTCTCCTGGTTATCTTTAGTCTATTCACTATGTTGGGTTTCTTTATTACTTGCCTTATTATGCTCTATTTTTTGGGCTTCTTTTCTACTTGCCTTATCATCTTGGAGAATCTCATACCTATTCTAAGTTTGCACCCTTTTGTTAATATTTGGTCCTGAGGTATTTCTTGCTTGTCGTTTCTTGTTTTGGGTTTTGATGAACCCATCAGCATCTTGATTTTCCTTATCTTTATTCCCTCCTGGTCTTTTTTTTGTGGATAGCCCCAGAATAGGTGTCCATGCTCATGACATCTTCTACATATGAACGGGATCTGTTCGTAGTCTATTGCCTAGAACCATTCTTCATCCTCCCAAGATAACTTGATTCCATCTGGAAGATATCTAGAGATGTCAAGGTAGATACATATTTGGGCATACAAAATATACTTCTGCTGTAGGGTTTTCTCTCAGACTTTGATGAATTTCCCTAGCATATTCCCTATATCTATCAGAATTTCTTCCTTCCAGTACTCCATTGGGAGAGAGTACATTCTTATCCATACTGGGGAAATCATGATATTTTATTTATCAGGGTTGAATCTCTCTTTCCATGACTTGAGAAAGAGTCCTGCTGAATTATAGAAGTATGGACCATTCTCAAAGATTCGCATTCTATCTTCTTCATTAAAGAAGATTATTGTGAAGAAACCTTTTGCTCCCAGCTAAATATCATAGTGACCTTGGGGTTTCCACGTGGTGTTTATCCACCATACCAGGGTCTTTTCTATATGCCATATCCCCACAAACTTACCTATGAGGGCGCATTCTTTCATGTACTAAATGTCTTCCCTGACTCTTTCTGATTTAATTTGAAGCTTTGGGACTGTCTTGGATTTCGAGACACACTATCATGTCCTTATTGTTTCATGATTAGTTGTTTCCTCTTTCTTGAGCCCACTAGAGCCCTCCCCATCTATGATTGGGTTATATGGTCTAACTATTCCTTTTCCTTTCTCAGTTTCCATGTCTGAGATCAGAGTGGGGATTATTGTTCCCTCCTCCGATGGCACGTTCCTCCCATGGTCCCTCTCCCCACGAGGAGGAGCTAGAACCATCCTTGGATGATCCCAACTGACCTACTGAGATGCTCCTCCACTTCTGGTTCACTATTAAACCTTCCACCTTGATAACCAAACCTCCAACCTTGCATCAAGTTGTGGAGCTCATTCTCTAAAACTCTTTGTAAAAGTTATAAACTTAGTCAAACTCATTTTTATTCTAGTATTATTAAGATATATGTTTAGTTTTATGAAGGTCTCTCATTTTGTGTGCCTAATTTGATGTTGATGCCATATTTAGCCTATGAGCCATATTTGATGATTGTTCCATCTTAAATATCCAAAAATTAGACTAATGTTCTCATTTTTTGTTTCTTATTTATATTATGAAAATACACATCATCTTTCTCACCTTCCTCAAGTTGGTTCCATTAAACATGAATATACACTAGCACCACAACTTCCTTGATTGGTCCATATAACATGAGAGTTAACTATTCACTAGTGATATTGTTGGCAATCCTTTAGATCAACTTTATACATGTTTATAGTTCCAATGAGCCTCCTCCCTTTTGGATCAATTTGTAGATAATCACCATATATAAACATTTGCAAAATAATATATCCATATATATTTGGATGAAACAATAAATGAAGAATATCATTCCTTAATGACGAATGATACTTTGGATTTTGTACCTCTTCCAATTGTAAGAAAACTTGTTTTATGTAAATGGGTGTATATAACTAAGTATGCATTAGATGTGAATGTTGAAAGACATAAGGCCTAGTTAGTTGCTAAAGGATTTCCCCAAGTTGAAGGGATTGACTATAATGAAACCTTTTCCTTTGTATCCAAAATGAATTTTGTCCACGTTGTTCTATCCCTTTCTACTTCATATAAATTTTAGTTCCATTAGATAGATGTAGAAACTCTTTTTTTGCATGAGAATTTCCAAGAACAAATTTAGATGGAACAAAATCCTAGTTTTGTTTAGAACAACTCTATCCCTTTTTCCCTCTTCAATAAATCTCTATATTCCCTTACGAAATATACTTGGGATTGGTATGCTAAAATTTATGACTTTCTTCCTGAAACCATATTTTCTAAATGTCATTATGACCCTTATGTCTATACCAAGAAAGGTCACCATCTCATAATACTTGTTATTTATGTTGATGGACTTATTTATTCTCCCTAGTAGCGACCCAAAATTTTTAACCGGTGTGAAATCCATCATTAAGAAGAAATAATAAATTATAGACTCGGGAAATTTTAATTTTTTTGTTGGCCTTTAAGTCTTGTAAACCGCTAATAAATTTTCCTTTCCCAGTATAAGTATGCATGCGACCTCATTCAACACTTACACATGGAATATTGTAAACTAGCTCCATCTCCCTTCCAATTTGGAGTCAAAGTTTCCATCATATATACTCCACCCAAATTAGATTCCAATTTGCACCATTAGTTAGTTTGTAGCCTTTTGTATTTGACTCATACCCATCATGATATTTCCTTTTTTCTTGGTATACACAAACACCCCATCATAGTCGTTGGAAATAAAAAAATATGATACTTTAGTATACCCAAGGTATAATTTAGTTTGGGATACATTATAGTGTAGGGGAAACTTATTTTTTGTTGGGCCTCTCTACTTTCAATCAGGATTGCGACCCTCGTGATTGGATGGCTATTGCAAGTTATGTTTAAATCTTTGTTTTGTACTTGTCGCTTGGGCTTGTAAAAATAAACAACCCCTTGATTTTTCTTCAGTAGAAACATAGTATTGAGTATCAATTAATGCAATTCAAGATACCTTGTGCCTTTTATTGATCATTTCATATTTTGAATTCAAGTATCAACATCTAACCACACTTTAAACATGCCAATTGAAGAGATCACGATGTTCATGATCATTTCCTTCATACATATTTGTAAATATTTTGTTGCTGATTCTCTCAACATTTTTTAATTTAAAGATATATGTCACTTTTAAAAAATCATCTAACCAGGGTATTTTTAAAAATTCTAATATTATACTTAATTATAGTATTCTAGGTGATTGTTCTGGATTGAAAAAAACATGTGTAAAGATGGGTAGGCGAATATTAAATATGAAACATACAATTAACACTGAAATGTGTAAATTTTGGGGAATATTATGATAAAAATTATATTTTTATGTAAATATAGGCGATATTAGAGACTAAAAATGACCAAATAAGAAATTTATTTTTTGAAAAAATCCAAAAAATAGCCAATTGGCGAAATTTCATCCCTAAAAATTACCCTGCATCTAACCACACTTTGGTGTGGCAATGAGAGTGTCATAAAACTCACCAAATATCCATTTCAACATCAATGAAAAACACATTAAGATACACATGTGATTAATCATAATTATTATGTAGGATCGCATTCTCAAAGTGGTTTTTTCCACTATAAATGATCAAGTTGCAAAAAAATTCAGAAAGTCTCTTACATAAGTGAATTTTTTTAACCAAACTTTGATCTATGTTAGGAATTTAAGAAGTTCTCATTATGGTAGGATGGGCTCTAATGCTTACTCCCTTCTCCTATTGTGTCAACTTTTTAAATCCTTCAATCATATCTAAAGTTGTTCTTAAGGGGGTATGTTAGGAAATTTACACACTTAGAAGTTAGATAATATGAACTTGGTATAATGTTTCTTTAAGTAAATTATGGTTCTTTAGAGTGCATTTGTAGTTATCTAATCTTATGGTCATGATTATGTTCCATACATAAATTGATTTGATGGTTCATCCTCTCCTTGATCAGAAATGAATATCAGTATCATCTCGATCAATCTAATTGAAATGGGAGGAGAGGATTTGGGTAAGAACGATGGCAATCCATTGGGGCAGTGACCAGGAAACTGTTTACCCAAGATAGACCATGTTTCGACAATGCATATAAGATCTACAAGCTTACATTATCGAATTCAATATGTGAAGGATCATGTCCTCATAGGAAAATTTGTTGGTATACTTCCATTTGAGAAATCCCTATTCTGGTGGATAAAATCCACCTGGAAGCCTAGGGGACACTACGATATCCATCTAGAGTTAAAGGGTTTCTTTACTATTAGTTTCCTTAGTTTGGAAGACCGCAATCGAGTTCTGGATGAAGGTCCTTATTTATTCTACTCAATTGGGCTCCTTCTCAGGACCTTTAAGGAAAGATTCAACCCATAAAATGAATATATTAGGACTTCCCTAGTTTGGATTCATTTATATTCCTTGATGGGAGAATAATGGGATCTAGAAATCTTGGAAGATATTGGAAATACCCTAGGAACTTTCATCAAGATATCTAAGTAGACAAGTCTCAACATTACACGACTTATGCTAGAATATTTTTTTACATGGATCTAACAAAATAACTCCTAGAAACTATAAACCTAATTTGGGAGGATGAGGAATGGAAAAAATCGTTGTGCTACGAGAAGATCATGTTCTAGTGCAGACGTTTCCATGATTATGGGAATCTCTACAGAGATTTTCCACATAACAACCATCCTATGGCACCCAAACAAAACAAATATGTGGATAATCAAGGCTTTGCATGGGTTCAATCCAATAAGAGGGAGCAAGAACACCATAAGTACTCGAGGTCAACAAACAACCCATAATCTCCACCCAGTTCGGGGTCCTACAAGAGTGGGAGGAAAATATCATGAATCTATAAGAGTTGGAAGACAAGTAATATCATCCCAATAATAATAAAATGGACCAAATGAATCATTAGGAGGTAAGTGACAAGATTGAAGAGCTAAGCACAACCCACCAAGAGATGGACACAGATGATGAAGGAGAGGACATGGATCTAGGGGAGCTGGACCTAGATAATATAGAAAAAGCATGTGCTGACAAAAATCAGGGGATTTTATCCAAGAGAAAGTCTCCCTCCTGAAAGAAGCCATCATTAATAAAAAATAAATAAAACCCATAGGGATCATAACCAACTCTCTGAATGATAGTAAAAAGAAGTAGGTAGAGACAAGCAAAAAGGTAGGAAGGAAATCCAACCGAACTCGAATCACAGAGGCTAGAATCAAACTGGTGGAATCAGGTTAGTAGCCTATTATTAGGGTTGTGCTAGGTCAATAATTTTCTATTATTATCAATGAAGATAATAAATTGGAATGTAATAGGGATGAATGGCCCTCGCAATATTAGAATTTTGAGGAAGAAAGTTCAAAAGGAGAAGCCAATAGTAATGCTTTTACAGGAAACTAAATGTTATGAGGTCCACCTGATAGAGGTAGGGCAGAAAGCATGTAGGCACTGTGAAGTTATGAGAATAGATACAACTAGGGCATCTAGTGGTATAGGATCCAACGAGGATCTCCCTATCAGGATTTATTTCCCTTAGAAGCTCCTTGTCTACAAAATTTAATGTTATGGGAACAAACATCAAATGTATCCTAACAAAAGTTTATGGTCCACATTCTACCCAATATGAGATATTTATTGAGTCTCTTTGTTGGATCCACAATTGGGTCAATGAAAGACACTGGGTGATTGGAGTGGACTTCAATTTGATCACTTCCCTAGAGGAGAAGAAAGGTCAGAGACACAAGTTAGAACGAGAAAGCATCCTCTTCAGAGATGCCATAGAATACATGAAATAGGTTGATGTCATGTCCGAGGAGGATATTTTCACCTGTAACAATAAATGAGGGGGTGATAGACACATTGCATATTGCTTGGAAAAAATCATGATCTCATAATCAATTCTAGATCTTGGAGGCAAGGTCTCTTCCTTGGTCCTACCAACAGTAGGCTCATATCATTGGCCAGTCTATCTTTGGTGGAGATGGATAAGGTCCCAATTAAAAAAACTATTTAGATTTGAACAATTCTGGGTTGGCCATCTGGATTTTAGGAATAAGGTCCAACACTGGTGGGAAGATCTTAGAGAAGGAGGGGGTTAGAGCATGTACTAATTCCAGAGTAAGCTCAAGGCTCTCAAAAATAAAAACAATAAATGGAACAAAGAGGATTTTGGGAATATCTTTGAGGATAAATCCATTCTTGAAGAAAAACTAGAGGGTATACAAAGACAGGGGATGAAAGAATGACACTCTGTATTTCTACGAAAGGAAGAGAGGATTTTTCTCTCCCAACTCTAAAAAAGAGAAAGATAGGAGGAAATTATTTGGAAACAAAAATATAAAGTCAAATTGCCAAAAGAGGGTGAGAGAAATACAAAATCATTCCATCAGGCCACAATTCAAAAACGCAATCAGAACAAGATTCTAAGGCCCAAGAAAGAATATGGAAAATGGGTAGAAACAAGAGAAGAAATAGAAGGAGAACGTGTACACTTTTTTCAAGACAATATTACAGAGCCTAACCATGACATAAAATTGGAAATTGTACACATCACGCAAAATATAGCCACTCTGGTCATTGATGCCCAAAATTAACTTCTAATGTAACCCATTATCCAATAGGAAGTTGAGGAAGCAGTAAAAAAATGGAAAAAGAAAAATCCCTGAGGTCATATGGGTTTACAGTTAATTTCTTCCACCACTTATGGGACATGGTTAAGGAAGAGGTCTGGAAAATTGTCAAAGATTCCAGAAGGAGTCAACATATCCTTTCGGCTTTCAATACTACCTTCCTCACTCTGATTCCCCAAAACCAAGGCACGGATTCTTCTGGGATATACTAACCCATTGCTTTGTGTAATATTATCTACAACATAGTTACTAAAGTGATAACAAATAGACTAAAACCTCTTCTATTGATAATGATTTATCTTGAACAATGAGGGTTCGTCAAAGGCCGCCAAATTATGGATGGAATCATTATGGTACATGAAGCTATCCATTATCTGAAATCATCCCGAATTCCGTGGATGATGGTTAAATTGGACATAGTAAGGCCTTTGACAAACTAAATTGGCAATATATCTGGAAAGTCCTTAGGGAATTTGGGTTTCGCGAAGACTAGATATGTTGGCTCATGAAGCTCATATCTTCAATGTTCTTCTCAATCCTTGTCAATGTCATGCCTACAGGGCTCATCAGTCCATCTGGGGAAATCAGGGAAGTGACCCCATTTCTCCCTTCCTATTTGTCCTCATGGCTAAGGGTCTTGGTAGGACAATCAAAGAATTGCAAGAGAACCAAGAAATACATGGTATAAAAGTTCACCTGGCAGTAGAATGCTAGACCCACAAGTAGTTTGTATATGATATGATGCTAATGTGTCACTCTTTTGTTCAGGAGGCTAGGTCCACAAAACAATTCCTTATGGAGTTCGGTAAAGCATCGATCCTTGAGGCTAATGAAAGAAAATCATAGGTATTACTCTTTAACACTCGTAGGATAACTAGGACTAACATATGCAAGATTCTTGGGTTTCAAGCAAGCTCCCTTCCATCCAAATACCTACTAGCCCCACTGGTGGAATCTATAGTGCGTAAAGGATAATGGATGGAGCTTCTTGACAGTATGAGAAGAATATTGGAAAATTCGACCTATTGACCATTGAACTTTCCCAATAGGTTGGTTCTAGTCAAATATGCCACCTCCAAGCTATGCCAATTTATCTATTCTCCAATATGGCAGCCCCAAAGATAATTTAGAATGAAATTCGAAGCATATAGAGAATATTATTCTGGAGTGGGGATGGTGAAAAATGAAAATGGGAATTGGTTAAATGGGAGAATGTCTGCAAACCTAAAATCCATGTGATCCTTGGTCTTTGTGATCCTAAGAAAATGAACTTGGTGGGAGGAGATAATATATGGTGGCATTGGGTAACATACGGCTCTGAACCTTGGCTAAAATTTGGCACTGCAAATATTCTCAAGGAAGGGACAAGCGGGATATTATCCGGATAATTGAAGAAATCATGTGGTTCACACATCTAGAATTCGGCCAGGAAAGGAAGGGGATTAATCCAGGAGAACTGCTTTTGAGAAATTAGATATGGCAAGTCAACCCTCTTTTAGGAAGATGCATGTCAACCATTTTCCAGCTTTACGAGATCCATTGAGCCTCCTATCCTTTGACAAGGCTATGAATACCAACAAAAAAAATCAGGACTTTTAGAATCCCAAGGATAATAGCCATGGATTCCAATAATTGGATCAATGAGACTGGTGGGAACATATTGGACCATGAGAGGAGGTCGCGATACTAATTGACACCCTGCAATGTAGGCGCATTCATCTACATGAACATGTAGACAAGATCAAATGCGACATGCAACCTTAGGGGAATTTCACAATGAAGGAGGACTACACAATTCAAGATGGTTTCAATCAAACCCCAATAGAAACATACTAGAAGGACCTTTAGGAGGCTCGAATTTGGCCAAATATTACTTTGTTTTTTGGAGTATCTACAAAAGAAAAATTATCACAAGAAAAAGTATGATGAAAAGAGGATTTGAAGGGCCTTACCAGTTTATATTATTCCAAAACACAGAAGAAACAATGGATCACCTTCTGGAATCCCTTCCTTTCTCCATCTAGTTGTGGGATCGCAAGGAGACAACCTTCCAATGCTCAAACCATGATAGGGGAAGACCAGACCTATCTCTATGAAATTGGAAGAAATACCCATTCATGAACATCATAATTAACAGAATGTGGCAGCTATTCCAATGGTTCATTGTTTAGGAAATCTAGAAAGACTCAGGAACCGAATATTCTTCAAAGACACAATGTCCTCTATTGACAGATTCTAGCTATCTATCTGCTCAGAAATTCATGAAACTATTTGTCTTGATTCATGGGAAGAAAAATATTAGCAGACCCAGGATGCCAAAGTGCACATTTTCTAGGCTTGGGGAATTCACAATCCACTCCCCTGTCTTAGCAGTCCTAAAAATAGACCCTAGTATACTCTAAGTCCTAACCATTGGATGACCCTGCCTCATGGATTCTACAAGCTAAACTTTGATGGAGAATCAAAGGGTAACCCTGGGGAGGCCCGGTTTAGAGGTATAATTAGAGACCATAATGGGTAGATGAAAACCTTATTTTGTGGCGGTCTAGGCTATGAATAATGCGTCTGAAATGGAGTGTTTGATTCATAGACTGATTCTTGTCCAAAATAAAGGTTGGATCCCACTAATCATTGAAGGGGATTCAAAACTTGTAATAGCCATGGTTGAGCATATTATCAACGAAACCCCATGGTCCAAGGTGTCTTTGATTTGGTGCTTAGAACACAGACTTAAACGATTGGTGGTGCTCCTTCAAACCACAAGAGCCATATCCTTTTTCCATGTCTGAAGGGATGGAAACAAAGTGGCAAACATGCTAATCAGAAAAGGAATCCATGCACCTCACCTGACAATTAGAGAAGTGTAGGAAGACATTACTATGAGACAGTAAGGGCACATTGCAAATCACAACCTACTCAGGACATCAATCACCATAATGAACTTGCCACCCTTGTGTAATGGAAAGTACACAATCAGGACTCATGGATATTGGAAGGAGTATGGATACAGGTGGGAAGGAGGTTGGGAAAGACCATTCCCTTTATATCTCATGAATGATATTTTGAATGAGGGGATTTGGGTATGCCATTCCACATTGAAAAAAATTAATAAAAATGATGGCAGATCTGAGAAGATGAGAAAGTATATATTGATTCAGAATGGAGTTAAGGAGGCCAAACTAAGAAGTCGTACCTCCATAATCATGGACGTTTATGGGAAGATTCTATATAACCAATGCAAAGTTGGCAAAATGCATCGTCGCGCAAATTTCGTTCTTTGCATGTGTTTGGGGTGGCGAGATTCAAAATCATGTTTACTTATCTAGACTACAGGGATGGAGCAAGTGAATTCGATGGTGGGGAGTAGTAGGTCAAAGAGTGCAATCCCTCTAGTGGAAGCGCCATGGGTTCCCAAATAAATATCACTAGATCTTAGAAACGGGCGGCCTGGGAGGCTAGATACCTCTAGTTGGGCCCCCTGACTGAGATTTAAGGACACCTGGAGAGAATCAAGGCTGAACTGTGAGAAACATTTAACCATTTGAGAATCAAGACTTAAAAGAAGAGAAGAAAGTCATTGAGGACTAGGTTATGGACGCTGGGAATAACACTTCCCAACTAGGACTCTATGAGCACACAATCACTTTGTTCTAGGTAATGAAAAATTTAATGGGACATGTGGGATGGGAGAGACTCCAGAAGGAAGAGGGGGATGAGGTTCCCTACCCTTGCTCGAAAGAACACCACTCTGAAACCGACCAGCTAAATACAAAAGTGGATTCCATTTTCACAGCCTTGGGTATCTATGATCCTGCTTCTTCTAGTGTTCAGATGAATGTTAGAGGAGCCTCTCCTTCAGCGGCCTTCTCGGGTTTCATGCATGGGCCATTTGGACTTTGATTTCTGTCAGTTTGTAATGGGCCCTTAGGGTCTCTTTTGTGGCTTTATTGTTTTTTATGTCAGCACTCTCTGGTATGTATGTACATGAATGGCCCAACACTTCCAAATCAATTTCTGGTTTTTGTTGGGAATGGGAAGTCATATCTGGTGCTTCTCATGTAAGGGTAGTTTGGATAGTTTTTTTTAAAGTATACACGATACAGTCCGGAAGTATGGAAGCTTATGTAATCCTCTTGTTTTAAATTAATATAATAATACTTACTTAAAAATAAATAAAAAATGAAAATGATGAATAAGTAATAAAATTAAAGTGAAACAATAACATATATATACCATTAAATTAAATTAATTTATTCCTAATAAATACATCTTTAAAGTAAAGAACGAGATATGATAAATAAATAAAAATGAAATGAAACAAGAACATATATAAAGAGCTAAATTAAAGAAATTATTTAAAATGAATACATAATAATAAATATAAAATATGTTATAAATAGAGTAAATAAATTAATGAAATGATTTAGAATGAATATGTTATAAATAAAGTAAAGGAACATATTCTTTGATAAAAAACAAAGGAACGATGAATAGTATTATTTGGATCTTGAATGATGAATTTAGAATATATATATATTTTTTTTTGAAATGATAATTTTAAGATTATATAAGGAAATTAATTAATAATAATATCAATTAGAATTTTGAATAATAAATTAAGAATGAAAAATCATATAATAAAAAAAAAGCAATTAACAATTTCAAAATCATAGACTTCTAAAATAAAACTTATTTATAAAAGCATCTACGCCTGAGATAGGATCCCACTACATATCTTCCCACATAGCTATGACATTATCAAAAATATATCGGCCATTGATGAGCATGCTTGTTCCATCTTAACAATGTGAGTTAGAGTGTGCTCGACATGAAGGGATGGTGTTTTATCCAACATCTTGTAGGAAGTATTGAGAAGTGTGATAGAACTATCAAAAGACGCATGGCTTGTCGCCGATAGACACCTTCTGTTGAGTCATGTTTTCCCTTGGACTAATGACTAAATCAACTCAAGGTAGCAAATCATTCAAAAATATTTGTCGAAATTTAACTAGATGGCCTTGAAGCTACCAACAATCAGGGGGTTTACCATTTCAAGTATCAACACAATTTCATCTGCATAAGAAATGTTGTAATTCTTTTCTACGAAGTAATTTTGATATTTTTTTATCCAATCTTATTATCCTCTAAAACACTCGTTTTTTTGTTTATTTTACAAAACTTACTGTTAAATTCATCTTTTTTTTTCAATGCTAAAAAACTGTACTTATATTAAGTATATGTCTATCTGGTACAAGTAATAGATGTTTGACATAGATAGATCCATATGAAATAGTTCACAAATATTAGGGACTGATACATCAACTAAACAAAGATAGACCATGAAGTAGTACAATAATGGAACATAAAAACAACCATATCCATAGTAGGATAGATCGTTTTGTGTTTGCATATACAACCCTACTCAAAATGAAAGAAAAAAGATTTAAGTACATTGCCTAAAAAGTATTAAGATTTCTATTGATTCAATAAGTTATTGAAAGCAGACAACTCATCTCGTTCATGGGAAACCGATGATGGAAGCTCCATTGTCATGTCTCCGACAATAGTCTGCATCGTTGGACGCTGAGACGATTCCAACTAATCTGAGCCATATGAATCGTTGGCATCATCTAAAGACCATTCCCAAAAATAATCAGATGAATCATCGCTGATAGATCCTGTACTAGATGATTGACATGCTCTCCACATATGTCCCACTTCTTTGCATCTAGAGAACCTAAAAGGGAGTCCCTAATAGTCCATATTCTGATAGAAAGTCCTACCCCTCCATTCTATCTCTATTCCGTCCAAAAACCCGTTGGTAATGTCAATCTCAATAAGCATCCTTCCCATCCTTTTGTCCATTCCATTTAACACAGCATCCCCTACATGCAAAAACCATCCAAAATGGTTCCCAATAGCCTCAAATGCATCCCTATGCCACATAGTAAGTGGAAAGTTGGGGCTAGAGCACCTAGATATGGAGAAATATGATATTATCCTTGCAAGGGTCAAATATTGAGTGCCATTGTTTCAGCACGAGGATACCATGCCCCTTCAACCATGTTCGACCTAAAATAGTAGCAACATGCTCCTCTTTTTTAAAGGTAAACCCATACAACCCATTGGATAATATAGATATCTTTGGGCTATATACAAACAAAGGCTTCCACTTCTCGCCCTCCCAACCCGCAATATCAATCTTGTTCATTTCCTTATAACTGAATTTGTTGACTAGAGAAGTCAGAGACATCCCAACAACATGCTCCAGACTGAAATCCCTTCCCAAAATCATATTCTTCCCATCTTCCCTAAGCCATTTTTTGGATAGGTTAGTCCTTTTCCTACCCCACTGGCTCCTCGAACCTTCTCCCCTCTGAAATTTCCTACAAAATCTAGGAGGGTTGTATGTTCTATTACCCTTATTCCTCATTGAGCTCTCATTCGGAACCCTAGAGTCACTACCACCCTCCAAAGGATCAGCCACAAACAACATCGGTATCTCCCCAAATACCATGTTAGCATGTTGAATAACTAGTGTCTCTACTGATCTAAATCTGTCTTAGCAGAACCCACATGTATTACACGTATCTCCAGGTGTTGTTGGGGATATATTTCTCTTTATACCTTATCCAGTTGAATCACCCCCTCCTGCAACCACCACTCATCAGAAGTCAGGTATTCCTCGGATAAACCTCGTTCTGCATGCATGTCACCCAATTCCATATTCCAACAGACATATGGAAAAACTAGCGGTATATTCTATCCCACCCAACAAATCAGTTCACCCTAGCTATCCTATGGTAGCAACCAAAAAATAAAAATGTGACCCACGCATGTGGACCCATCCGGGTCATGCCTCCTTCCAAAACCTGAAAATCAAGGTTAAAAAAACCCAAAAGCATTGGGAAGGACTGTCAAAAGTGGGGAATAAGCATTGTTTTCCACTGCCTACAGATGACGTCCATACAATGCAGGAGATGAGGTCCACTCAAAACAATGCAGAAGATCTAGTTGTAGCAAAACCCTAATGTTCATTCGTGGCATAAACCTCCACGCTCCATCACTCATAACAGAAACCCTCCTAATTCTATGGAAAGACTTACATGAAGAATAGGGGAAAAAATAATTATGGTCTATTTCCAAAATCATCTTGTATTACGTATTGTTTACGAGTTTTTAATATATTTAAATTTCAATTATTTTTAATATATTTAAATCAATAAATTACTTTGATCACTTTTGTTATAGGTTAACCAAATTTCAAGTTGGAATTTGTTAAGACAAAATTCCAAGTGTTCAATTGCTTATGATTGTGAATGGTACACTTTTGACTTATATTACATTTTCCATTGAGAGGGTTTCTCACAAATTAAAAATTCTCCACTTCTACTATTTAGAGGTGATTATATCAAGCGTTTGTGTCATATAATGTTTCGGTATAACGATGAGATGAAGATATTTGGTCTAGTTCTTTTTCCAAATTCTATGGTGCTATAATGAACTATTTAATCATGTTATTTTTATTTTTATTTTGTTGTTAGATATAAGTTATAAATAATATAAATTAAAAAAAAAAGTCTACTATCATGATAAAATATAAATTAAGTTTTTTTAATCTTCTATTTATTATACCTGCCTCAGCAGGTATATTGTAATCGATTGATTTTGACTTTGGTTGACTTTGGTCTATTTTGATGCAAGTTTAAAAAATTAAAATCTGTTTTGTAAAGTATAACTTAGGGATTTGTAAAATATTTTTTTTAATTTTGTTAAAAAAACTATTTTGTCAACAGCTGATTGGTGGATAGAAGCTGATGTCAACATTGGGATTTGGTATCTGGATTTGAGTTGACATGTGTCCACATGACGTCATAATTATAAAATTTAAAAAATAAAAATTATAATAAAACCGCCCGTGCAGATTAGCCGCTCAACGACGAGATTCGCTTATAGCTGGTCGTCATGAGACATACGCTTTAAGGGAAAAATTCGCCTAGCAGTCGAAGAGAATGCAACGACCGACAACCGGTCCGCTGCGCTCAGATTTGATATCACAAAAGCCATGGCCCATTTCAAGAGCTCCAGCTTCATCCCCGACATGCTTCCGCTAACGTCGAGTACCGTTACAAGATCGATCGGTGCTCGGCAGCCTGGATCTATAACTATATCTCCCTCGCAGTTTTCGTAATTCGGTTTTTTGGAAGCTTCGTTCGCCGATGGAGCCTTCACATGTACCAGCACTGTGAAATTCTCGGAAGCTTCACTAGCCGCAACGGCTTCGACCTCGGGATGCAGTGCTATTCTCATTTGCCTTACATTTATGGCAGCTCGATCGCTTGTTCCTTTGGGATCGATGACGAAACCCTTGAATTCCAACTCTTGACCATCATCCGTTGGTAAGCTTGTTTGGCCTTCATTCGGTCGCAAGTTCGAATCCAAAGGCTCGTCGTCGTCGTACACTGCCGGTTCTTCGGAAAAGCTTTCATGATTACCTCTAAAGCTTGTGATCGAATCGTCTAGGATTCTCAGCAGCGGATTCAGTCTTCTTTGCTCTTCTTCTGCGGTTCTCAAAGCGGCCTCTTCGTCTCTACCAATATTGTGCTGCCTTCGATTCTGTAGGTTTCCATTTCTAACGATCAGCGTGGTTACAGCGGTATCAATATCATTATTGGTAGCTTCCTTTACCGGAACCTGCCATGGCACTTCTTTCCATTTTGCTTGGCAAACGGGATAGATCAAGCTGCCGTGACGAACATTAGAGGCAATGCATGGGAAATGAAAGGAATGAGAACATTCCGCTGTAAAGATCGCGTGTCCAGAGCTGGGTTTCATCGTCTCCAAACATATTGCACAACATCCCTACAACACAACATGATGATTCAGGCCACTCATTAATGCCACGCACAAAAGATCTGCTTTTGCTTTAAATCCAAGCCCCACGGGCCACAAAGTTCAAAAGAGTTTCTGTTATCATTTAAAGTTTATGCTACATTTAAGCATTACAAGACAAAGATCGAATCCAATGATTAGGAGAAGGACATTTTCGAAGTTCTTCCATCATTTAAAGTCTTAGACGGCATTCAAACATCAAAAACCCGAAAATAGGGCTACTTTCACGATTTTCTGTCATCATTTAAAGTATTCACAGAACCAGAGGTCAAATCGGATGACTGCGAGACAGAACTTTAAAAAAAATCTCTCTGGACACATTATAGCATCGTGAGACCGGAGATCGAATCCAATTACTACTCTACGCAATAATTTATTTTCGAAAACTTTAAAAATATCTCTTTGGCCGTATTCTAGCATCGGAGACCAGAGACTCAAATCCAATTACTACTCCACGGAACATTTAGTTTCGATAACTTACTTTTGGCGTCCGAATCCCGTTCCGAAACAAATTCAGTCGGGGTGACGATGGTATCGAGCTCTTCAACGTTGTTTCAGGCGACACAGCGGTATCCCTATTTTGCAACTGCAGACTTTGGGAATCCGACCTCGTGCCGTTGACAGGCTGACAACTCGCTCTGGGGCTTGAAACAAGCTACCTGCGAGGACTTTCGGCAAGATTTTCTTGAATTTGAACACCAGCACTTTGGCGGTTTCTGATTTGGAACCTTGAACCTCTTGATTCCAAATCATCGAGTTTTGGAGGAAAAGAGGCACAGACGCTAAGGCCCAATGCGTTTCGAGCCCTTCTCCATCCGTTACTCATCTTTAACTAAAATCCCTTTCTATCTTTCGTAAAATTCAAAAGGGCAACGGTGCCTGCTTCTCAATTCAGTGCAGAAACATCATATTGTTGCAAAAATGCGAATGCAAAGCCAGAATCGTATAGGTTCCTGTTCTTCCAGTCTCTCTGTATTTCCTCGAATGCGAAGGCCCGGGATGTAGCATATTGAAGAGACAGAGTCTGAGAGGGGTGAGGAGCAGGCTGCAAGAATTATAGGCGTATGAGCGAAACCGATGCCCGTGAAATCACACGGATCAGAGTCTTATGAGGACCTATCATACCTCTTTTCGCGGGGCCCTCGGCCAAATGGCTAGAGACCGGGTTATAGGCGGAACTTTATTCCCAGTCAAAGGAAGTTGGATCGTCGCAAATTTTAATGCCTACACGTTAGAAAACGAAGAAGATATTTTTTGTGTATACTTCTTACGATACTTGGGAAACGTTATTTTTTGTGTGTATACGGCTTACAATACTTACGAAACGAAGATTATATGCTGTGTTTATGGATTGGCTTAGATTGATATTGGTAGAGTTTTATTAAACTTATCAAAATATAGTATAAAATTAATATGAAAAATAGAAACTTGAAAATTGATTATTAAAAAATAATAAATGAAATATAATATATCATCCAAGGTAAGAAGAAATCATGATATTCAGTGTCGTTTTAAAATATTATAATATTATAAAATTAATGATATCTTTTATTATGTTAGACTTTAGGGATTAATTTATCCTTTTCTAAGGAGTATTTTTTTCTAAAGTTTTTATGATTTTGATAGGGATTAATTTATCCTTTTCTAAGGAGTATCTTTTTCTAAAGTTTTATGGTTTTGATTAATAATAGTTATTGTTTAGTATTTATATATATTGTTGGAATTGTATAATATTGAGAATTGATCAAAATAATTGATTCACAAAAAATAGCAAAAAATATAAAAATATAAAATGTGTATTCTATTAGAATTTTAATGTGTAAATATAAAATGTAATGAATAAAGACATGTATTCATGTGGAATTCATTTTTTTAAATTGTTAAACTATAAATGTTTAGACAATTTTAAAGTGGAAGATCATTTTTTTTATCTCAAAATGGAAAAGTTTTGGTGAATCTTGCAGTAGTTTAAATGTTAAAGGTTTTTAAATTTTTTAAAT
>LPNX010318431.1:203998-228419 GCA_001517045.1 Pseudotsuga menziesii | reverse complement strand
TTATTTTTCATTTCCTATTTATGCTAGTCTATAAAGAAACTTGCATATTTTTATAACATAAGTCAAGAATATTACTAGAAGTATGTAAGGAAGCTTGAATATGTTTTATGCTACATTGCAATAACCTATATCGTATTTAAATGGACATTTTTTAATTCATTTTTGTTTTAATTTCTTTCAAATTGTAATTATATTTGTTTTATCATATATTTTTATAGCAAAATTATCCTATTGCTATATATTTTCAATCTCTTCTTAGGAGGCAGGTACTAAGCAACTTTGTTGCTTATTCCACTTGTTTATTTTATATCTAACATAAAACTTTTGTTGAGGCTTCTCTCCTTTATCAAGTTTTTGTTGAAAAAACAATATATAATTAGGTCTATACTTATTTATTCAATTTAGAATTTCAATAACATATAAATAGCCATATCTCTCCATGTTTTTATTTATTTTATATCTAGCATAAAACATTTGTTGAGGTTTCTACTTTATAAGTCTTTGTTGAAAAAAATATATAATTAGATATATACGTATTTGTTCAATTTAGAATTTCAATAACTTATAAATAGCCATATCTCTCTGACAACATCTTTTTAAGCTTATCATCCCAATCGAAATTGCCATCCTTATGAGAATCTCCTAATCTCCTTGAAAATAAGATCGATTCAAGTTGTTAGCTACAAAATCTCAATATACGGATTAAAACATTATGGTTAGAAAACAAAGTAAAGAAAATAAAAGTCTTCAAAGATTTATTTTTTAAAAACAATATTATACATAAGTTTATCTCGAATAAAAAAAAAACTTTAGAATAATTCACTTTTTATCGATCTAGTTCAAATATTTTTTTTAAATATCTTTTTTACATAGTTTTTGATAACCTATCTCCACACTAGAAATTGTCATATACATTCCTCTCTTGGCCATCAAAATATTTGAAGTAAATTTCCTTCTTTAATTGTACCATGAAAGTGATAGGTAGAACGCCCAACTTATTTTTCTTTTTTTAAATAAAAGTTAGGAAAGTATTATATTATATAAAAAGGTTGTTAACATCCATGCATATAAAAAAGGGTCAAATCCTGCAGTTCAACCTGTTTATCCCAATTAAATCATGTAGTTCAAACTGTCACATCATCTAAATATACCACCACAATGTGGCCAATCAATCCCCGGAAAGCGATATCCATTGCACTTTGAAACATAGCTCCAGCATTGATGAGATCGAAGGGAATTCTTCTATAGAAAAATGTTCCCCACTTCGTTCGAAATGTAGTTTTCAACCTATATTGCTCAGCTACCAATACTTGGTTATAGCCTGAAAACCCATCTAATAAGGAGAACAATTCAGAACCTGATACCATCTGGAGAATCTGTTCCATTGGTGGAACCAGATAGTTATCTTTATCTGAAGCTTTGTTCATATTTCTAGAGTAGACACATAATCTTATTTCACCCGACTTTTACCTTACTGGAACCAAATTGGCTACCCATTCTGAATGTCTAAGTCTAAAAAACTCTTTGCATCAAGTAATTTCTTTACTTCATTTTGGATTAAAGGTTCCAATTTTGGATGCATCTTTCTCAGTTGTTGCTAGAATGTTTTCACGCTCACTTTACTGGGAATAACATGTTGAATGATACATGTGTCATATGTCTTCAGTTCTTCATACATCCAAGCAAATATATCTTTATATTGCTGGAACAAATTCATAACCTGCTCCTTTCTCCGGGAAAGCAACATTTTCCCAAATTCACGTATTTGGGCTCGGCCTATGTCCCTAAATTGATCAATCCATATTGCATATATGAACTATTAGTCTTGACATTGGTCGGATTTTTTAATTTGTTATGTAATTCAAACATCCCTTCTAGTGACCTTACTCCTTTAGGAATAAAGTTCCCTTTGGTTACTTCATCGTTTTGTAGATTTTCTTGATGTTCTTCATCATCAATCACAGAGTATTTGAAAGTTTCATCATTCGTCAGGAAATCAATAATTTGCTCATCATCATTGAAGACCCTTAGATTTGTAACATTATCTGGCACTGCTGGTCTAAAAATAAGTTCAATGGCACATTTGTTATTAGTAGGTACTAACCTAGCAGCAGAAAGAACTAAAAATTCAGCTGTAACATTCTTTAATCTAGGAATTGAATTTATATTGAAAGCATTAAAATGTGCAATTAGATTCAAAACTTTGGATTGATACCCTTTCAGGTGTGGTGCTAAGCAACGTATTGTGTCTCTAACATGTCTGACTACTATCTCGGAGTCACCAAAAAAATTTAAGTTCTTAACATTTAGTTCAATGGATTTCCTCGTGCCCTAGACTAGAGCTTCTTAGTCCGCAGTGTTATTTGTACATTCAAAATCTAGCCTACAAGACATAAATTGCTTGTTCTTTTTTGGGTCAATCAGGACACAACCGAATCCTAATACCTCTTGTGTTTTGGAACCATCAAAGTAAAATAACCAAAAACTATCTTGTAAATCTACTTGATTAATGTTACTTTCTATGTTAGAAACTAAATTTACAATATTACAATCAATATCATCAGTCCGTGAAAAATATAAGAGTTTAGACTATGTGTCTAATTCACAACTGGCCTCTTCAACTTGATAATTTCCTGGCTCAAGCTCCAAAAATTAGTTACCCAATACTGAAGATGAGACGTTTATAGGTTCATTCTTTCCCTCCAATTGAGTTACAATGTGTTTCATGTGTGGTTCCCTCATTACCTTAATCTGATTTTGACTATTCTTATATGGTAACCACATGTGCGACCAATCAGTTGCAAAATACCGATTCAATTTCGCAGACCAATCCCTACTCAAAATCAATCCATAGGCCTCTGGTATATCCACTACCATAATATCTATAAACTAACAAACTCTATCATCTACAGATAACCGAATCAACACATTTTTCATTTCTCCTTTTACCTTAATAGCAAATCTGTCTAGTTGAATGATATTACATGAGGATGTTGTAGGTTGACCATTAATATTTTTACATACCGAGAGTGGAATGACATTAGATGAAGCCCCATAATCCACCAAACAATTATGCACATTATGATTAAAAAATTCAAAAGATAATAAGAATGGTAAAGTTTGATATTTGGATTTCCCTCCATTAATTTTTTCTTCATTAATTTCTTTATCAGATTCAATGTTTTCTTGGGAACTGTTGGGTTGTGTATTAAATGTATCCAGGAGCTTCTTTCTTTGCTGCGGAAAATTACATAATTCGAACAAACAAATGTTTTCTTTGGTCTTCTTAATATCTTCCATGATGTCATATCCCATGTCATGTTCCACCATACCTTTCTTGACACCTTATGTTTTATTCATTCCGACCTTTGCAAGTTGGTTAACTACTGGGTCAGTGTCTTTAGTATTTTCCAGATTAAACTTAGGTGGTGTTTGGGTAGTACTAAGGATTTTCCTCAAGTTTTCTTTCATTTGCTTTATCTTAGGCAGTAATAGATTTTCATCCACTCTGTACATTTACTTCTAGTTGAGACATTTATTGAGGACATTTGTACTTATTCAATTGGTCCCTCTTCATATGCTCCTATTGTGGGCTCCCAATCCCATAAGGCCATTGTGGTTCCCACGGTTGCTTCTTCTAGTTCTTTTGCTTGGTTATCTTGTACTTTAGGTTCTGACAATTGTGCATCTAACAATTGATTCATCACCAAAGTCATTGAATTAATACACTGTGTACAACTTTTCTCAGAGTGCAGTTCTTGGTGGAAAGTGCAGAAATTGTCCATGCCTACCTCACTAAAATTCAGTACTGCAGAAGTATGCACAGGTGGTTTAGGTGGTCCACTTTTTTCCCGTTTTTTATAGTAAGGTTTGAATTTCCTTTTGGATGTGCTAGATTCTTTGTCCTTCTCCAGATCTACTATTTTATTTGACAACTTTTGCACCATCTTCACTACATTCTCCAATTCATTTGAATGTTCTTCCTTAGGCCTGGTCAACAATAAAGGTCTTTTACCGGCTCATGGTTTTATTTCTGATTCAGCATTGTCTTTGGCTATACTGTCAAGTTCAACTTCTACTTTATTGGCTTCATCATAATTTTCTACCAATGTACGTTTGACTACTCTTTTAACAAACATCGTTATAGAGGGACTTAGTGTTGAATTATAGTACTCTATTAAAGGTTTTTATACTAGTTTTGTTGTAGCACTAAAATAACTTAGGTGAGAAGCAAACCTCTTATTGAAATCTTGGACCTTTTCTTTCTTATCCATCCTCAGAGAGAGCAGTTCTTTCGTAAGTGTGGCAATAGTTTGTTAAATGCCAAATTTTCTTTTAAAACCCCTTTCAAAATTATTCCAATCTGTTATCGAGTTGGATTGTAAACTGAAAAATGAAGCAAAAGCTTTAGACTCAAAGGTATGTGGAAAAATTCGGCACACAACATCTTCATGTTGAACATTCAAAAGTTCCATATCTAAATAGTAACTTTGTGGGTGATCTTCTACGGAGATTCCCTTCCCATGGTCGAACTTTGGTAGATCCTTTTCTGGATGTTTGGGGAAATCATGCAAAGGTGCGGTAAAATTAAGTGTTGTTCTAGCCCTACAAGCTGGTTTATTAGCATTTGCACCCATGATTCGACAAAGATTCTATGGTGGAGACTGTAGAGGTGACTGTAACGGAGACTAAAAAAGAGGGAATCTGGTCCCAACTAATCAAGCTATTGAATGATCTCTTGTATGGATAAATCTACCAACTCTTCCAAATTTTCCACCAAAATAGAATCTTCAGTATAAGAGGGTACTTTCCTGGAAGCCTTCCTTCTTGGTAATGCAGGAATTGCTTTCAACCCTCCAATATTCTTTACGTAATATTGTGTATGTCTTCTCAAGTGATTAACTTATTCAAATGGGACAGGGTAAAGACGTTCTGAACCTTCTTCTTTAGAACCTACTTTCTCTTTTTCTACATAAATGAAATCTTCAGGAAACTTATCACCAAAAGAATAGTTCCTTGTGAACGTATTTCCAAAAGAATAGTTTCTTGTAAATGGATTTCCTCTACCAGCCATGCATTGGCATCCCTCCTTCTAAAGCCAAAAACTGTTGATGCCTAGAAAATTTCCAAGTAACGACAATAGGGATTATCCCCAGCAAGCGATCCCAACTATATTGGCCACCGTTTGGTGTGGGGAAACCGTTCAATTAGCGGCTCGACTACCGTAGAATTAAAGTGTTTTAAGTATGTTTTACCGGTTGCAGCCTGGTCCACCATTTATGTGATTTTATTTTTTAGGATGAAATGCAAGTGCCTAAACTAAATGAAAGTGACCGATGAACAAGAACCTCACTAGATATGCATAGGTTCTTACCTCCCATCTTACCACTAGTCTTTCCCCATAATCACTTCTACGAAAGTGAAACAACTATGATATAGCCTACTCTAAAATATTGTATCTATCCCCAAGGGGAGAAATTTTTATATCTAATAGAGTAATGTACTCTAATGATGCATATCAAATCCGACATGTAGCTGTTCAAATTCTACATACATAATCACAGTAGAAAATATAAACAAAGATAGTTTTTTTATGTTAAAACATTCATTACTCATTGTGTGCACAATATTTCTAATAGAAAGTAAAATCATTCATCATTGCATAAATAATTCATTAAGTTAGAAAGATATCACAGTTTCATAGCAGCTAAAAACGAAATAGTTCAACATTAGCAATCTACACAATCCATTTGAAACTTGTACAGTCCTCCCTCCATCAAAATTGGTTCTCTTTTATTCATAAAAGAAATCATTCTTCCTACAAATAACTCCTCAGGTATGCGCTAGTGAAAATTCCTCTCTAATCTATCCTCTACTCCTATTTAAACATTTTTATAAATGACTTTTGGACTACCCCATCCTTTTGGGCTTCCCTGACTTCTCAACTTACAAAATTTTTCCTCTAGTGTATTGCAATAGGAAAATGAAAATAAAATAAAATAAATTACATAAAGTTCCAAATGTAGATAAGATAAAAACTCAAGAGGGCCTAGCTGGTATTCCAATGAATTCACCTCGTGCATCAGCTTCTGTAGCAATAGTTTTGTATTCTAAAGGCTCCATTAACCTTACAATCACTTCATGGATACCTAGTTGTGACTTTATTTCTTCCATTTTGGGTGGGGTTACCCGATATAGGTATTTCAGGAGACAATTGCTGACTGAGGCCTTAGCAATCCAATCTTTTACCGCTTTTTCAATGATGCATTCAATTTTTTGTATGCTTAATTCATCCTCATGCAATCTGTCGCTTCTATCCAAGTCAGCTGCCCTTGAACCTTCTCCGCAACTTCTAGTAACCTTTTCCTAAAATCACTTGATATTGCTGAAATTTCTTGCAATCTTGTTTTTGCTTGCTTGATCTTATATACCTCTTCTGCAAGTTTTAGTTGGACTTGATATATTTTCCTCCAGATTAGGAAGTCTTGCTCTCAGAAGGGAGTGATATGAAGTTTCCTTTCATTAGTTTTCTTAAGTTGAATTTCCACTAAGGTGTTCTATCCATCCATCTCTCCTACCCCGGCTCTTAGTTCTTTTGCTTGTCTCCTAGCTGCGGATTTCTGTGCCTCTAATTCTGAAATCTTATTTTCAAAGTCCTTCTTTTCTCCCTCCATGATTGTAGTTGAAAGCTCCAATGCTTCCTTTTCTTGCTCTAAATATTGGTATTCCTTTTAGAGTCTTTCAAATTATGAAAGAGTTTCCTCATGCTTCCTTTTCATTTCTCGGCCTTCTCCTCTTTCTTTAACCAGGGTATCCTTCATTCTTATCATCTTTTCTTTGTACTGATATGCATGTTCCATCAATTTTCCAATATTATTGGCATTCGCTTGAGCGGCTGCGAGGTCGATTGATGCCATTAATTTTGGATCTTGGTTGGTGCCTTGGATCTCAATCGTTGTGACTACGTCAAGCTGAGTACCAACCTTTAATATTTTTTTCGATCTTCGAACAATGGTTTTCTTCTTTGAGTCGAAGAATACCATCTCCAGGCATCACATTGCATGATGCTTGGACATAGTAAAATCAACTAATCCTAACTCGATAAGAGGGAGGTGACCTCCTCTTACTGTGTCACTTGATGTAGAGGGAGGATCTGTTGGATTATCCTAAGCAGTATCGTGTTCCAGACTCTCCCTATCTTTATCTTCTTGTTATTTCTTTCTTAACTCTTCAGCTACTTGTTCATATTCCTTTTGCATTCTCTCTTTTGATTCTCTATGTAGCCTTTCTTCCTCTTCCCTTTGAATTTGTTCTTCTTCGGCTTTCTGTTAAATTTTCTCTTCTTCCACCCTTTTTCTTTAAGCTTCCTCAGCTACTAGTTTCTCAGCTTTCTCTACTAGCCTTCGGGCCTCTTCTTCTCGTTGTTGTTGTTGTTCTGTGGTGTTGCTGCTTCCTTTTCCTCCTATGGTTGTAATCTTTTATCTGGACCACTTATCCAAATAATTCATATTACACGCATTTCTGTATATCTCCTCATCCATGCCCCAATGATCAGAATATTCAAAATGCACCTTTACAAACACACAATGTTCAACAACATTTCCCTAGGAATCATTCCTATGGAAACTCTTCTCACCGAAATGGAAATTTTTTAGATTCTTTACAAAGTTTGGCAAACTTTTTACCTTTGAGAATTTGTAGCTGCCAATACAGAAAGGAATTGTTGGATAAAATTCCTTCTTCATGTCAAAAATAAAATTCTCGAATCCATCTAGGAAAATTTGTCTCACTGTCTCCTTATGGACTATGTAATCTGTTGCATACCTAGGCAATAGTGATGGGGCTATTTTTCCTCTGTACATTCTTAGATAGGTTCCATACTCCTAGAAAAAATAGTCCCTATACTCACGTATAACTTCTAGTGCACCCTCGGACATACACTTGCACTCCTTGAGAAAAACCAGCTGGTGTAGAGGCATTAGAAATACTTCACAAATAATCTTGTAGAAGCTGGGGTACTTGTAAGCCCATAGGATCTAATATGCAACATAGACGGGTGTCGTGGTTTCATTCCAACTAAAATTTAGTTTTTGGAATGGGTATAGGCATAAGATTCAATCAATCAAATACGACCCCACGTAAAATTCTGATTTTCTTTGAAGCATACCTCTTAGTGCAACAACTATACAGGAAGACAAATTGTTTGCTACAATGTATGCCCAGTTAAAAATAGTCCCCTGCATGGCCACATGATATATCAATGTGGATCCAACTCATTTTTTAGAACTTCCCATTTTCCCTACCAAAATTCTATTTAGCATCAAGGATATAAGCCTATAGGTAGTGCGTAAGCTCGAAGTCTTGTATTCGCCAAAGGATTTTTAGCTAAATTGATTCTCTGTTATCATCATCCTCTTTGCACATTTGATGTAGTATAGACTCAAACTATTTATCCACTCATCTATCATCATGATTTTTGGAGTAGGTAGTTTGCAATCCTTGCTTATATAAGCAGGGGTGAAGGAAGAAAAATCTTTTCATTCGATGTTTGAAATAATCATTGTACTTGCATCTGCTTGAGGTAAGATCCATATGATCACCTCAACACAAGGGAAAATATTGGGGTGTGTGGCTACCTTTGTGATGCTTGATTTTATTATGTTTACATATAACGACATATCGCCTAGACCTGCATCTAGTACATTCTGGCCCTTTATCATGTGGTATATCTGACCCCATTTAAACTTTAGTTCAGCCCCTGTGACTTCTTTTTTATCTTCATAAATAATCTCCTTTCTGGGAAAAACCTCCAAGTCTGAGTCCTCCTCAGAGACCTTAGCCTTCTTCTTTTCACTTTTCTTTGGCATGGTGTGGTGTGAAGGTTGAAGCTGTAACATGACCACATCAACAAATAACTTAGTGTTACTTTGATCAAACAACATGCATTCATATCAACAGGATATACTGAAAAGCTACTGTTAAGATTGTAAGATATTAATGAAAACTTAGACAATAGATCATGTTTTCTTTCAAAAAATAAGATTACACTTAGTGTTTATAAAGATATTTTACCAATTCATCCTTGGACATCTAAAAGTAACCCTATGATGTAGAGAAATCATTCCTGCGGGTTAGTCAGACCCTTAAACTTGTGTCAAGGTATACATTATGTTAAAAACTGTAATGAAAATCATCAGTTCAGGTACAGGCTCTAAAAGTTATTTTTGGATTAGATCGCTCACTCTAAATCTTTCATCTTAGATCAAGATATAGAAGAAATAATTAGATCTAGTTTTAATTCATACACAAGGCTTGAAAAGCTCATTTATGCTCAGTATTCATTTGGTTTTAACATCAAGACACAAAAATTAACTTTTATTTTACATGAAAGAAAACAATCAAATAGAAATGCAATAATGTCTTTGTATTTTGAAACCGAAGGAAACTCAAAACCATAAGTTGACCTGAAACCCATGAAAACCTTTTGAAACCACAATGCCAGCAACATGAGATAAATATGTGGCTTGGAAATAAACCCTAAGCCATACTTTGAAATGAGAGAGTCCCTACTGCACTAAACCATCGATTTTTCCCTATCACCATATAAAAAGGCGAACAAGAAAAGGCGCAGTTGGTGAAGCACTCGACCTTTCACAGCTTCATCATTACGATCCCAGAGGTATGGTAGATCCATATCTATGGCTTGAAAGGCTGAAAAAAACGATGCAGCGAAGGTGAGAATAAAAAAAACTGACAAGGCCAGGCTAGCAAGCTCAGCAAGGCTAAGGATTCTAATACAACCTAGCTTGAAAAACCTCAGTGGTCGATAAGTCAAAAACAAAAACCTAATGGATCTAGGTTCAATACTTTTAAAACATGGCTGCGGATTGTGATGGTGAAAACCATAAAACCGTAACCCTACAAGAAAAACTTCGTTCTACCAAACCTTTCTTAACATAAATAGAACAATGATAAGGTTTGAGGCCTACCTAGAAAATGATGGCGAGGATGCTGGTATAATGCTTAGCTCAAGCAATCTGTAGAATCCAAGCGGTAAACATCGATTTGGTGCATTCGAAATGGAGTAACAGTAACAGTCCGTAAAAACAACCGCTATATATAGAATCATTGAAAATGCAATAAATGTGGTCATTGGGCAATTAATGGTGCATGAACAAAAACATCATTTTGGCACCTAAAACATAAATCCCATTGGCCACTTTTACCGAATCGGAGAGAAAAAATATGCCATCCACGATAATGTCGGCTCCATAGTCTAAGTTCTTCCAGCACTATCGCAGAGACTCACAAACAGTTGCTGAAAAGTGCATCGTTAACCTAATTCGGGAAAAGTCTTGCGGGAAAACATCGGTTGCAAACCTATAGCCTCACCGAACATATAGGTATAAAATCGTGAGTTACGCCGACAATGTCGGTAACACTCGGTTGAAAACCCCGAAGAAAATTTTGTCGGAAAACTTATAAAAGATTCCCCGTGGAAAAGATGTCGGGCAGAAAACCTGAGTTCGCGTCGATAGCATGGGATGAACTCAGCAAGACATCCCAAAGAAAAGTCTCTAAAAAATCATTGGAAAGGAAACGCATGTTCCGCTGATAATATCGGGTTGAAATATTGAATCTTGTAGATACTGTCAGGTGGAAACTCTGATTTTTGCCGACGAAGTGAATAAAAGTCCTCAAAATATTCCAGAAACTTGGGTTTTTGAAAACATCGCCTAGGAGAGTTGAGTTCTCTCGACGTGTCGACTCAAGTCGGTGAGTTCATCCGACACAACGGAAGAAAAAGTTGAGTCTTAACTTAGATGAAAAGGGATTTTTCTGACTTGTCGAAATAAAACTAAGTCAAGGAAAGAAACTTTAAGAAGAAAAAGTAGTCTATGAAATTCTAGAAGCTAAAAAAATTTCTGAGGGGCCCCAAAAATGTGAAAATTTTTGGGGAAGCGGTTGCAGCAGCAACAGAACCATACAAGCTAAGAGAATCCCACTACCGAGAAGGACCTATGGGTAAAACATCCCTAGAATATTGGCCACTAGGATACCTCATTCATGACACATCCATTTGGTTTACTGACACTTCAACCCTTTGGCCCTCGGCACCCAGTATATGCTGGCATGCACAAGGAGGACTATGAAGGTTTATCCTATGGTGCAAAATGGAGTGCGGTATTCCACCTTGACTTTCGAAACCCATTTGTTGCAGCTTACTCCTACTAAGAAGGGGGCCTCCCAAAAAAATGGTCGTGACTGTGTCAACAAATACAAGAGGGTTGTGGTCCCCTAATGCACAACAACTATGTCTTAGAATGTGAATAAAAGAGGGGTGTTGTTTGGATGCCTATTCCCAAAGCCATAACTTATCTACAATATTGTTTTATCCTCAAGTGAGGATACAACGTTGGTTTGGATTTAATTTAATTTTAAGGATCTACTCGGGATAATGAACCGAGTGTTTCACTTAGTGGTGTGAATTGTGTGAAACTATATGTCAAACCCAGCAATCCACAATGAAGATGTTGGAATTTGACTATCAGGATGAAAATATAATGCAGTAAATGACAGTAATGAATAGTAAAGCTGCAAAATAAAAAAATTATTCCAATAACGAAATAAATATTAAATCCATGGCCACACATATGAATATAAATATGAAATTTTCTAATTCTTATTTCATATTTGGAGGATCTCAATCCAATTGAGATGTATTTGGTTATTCACAGGTCCCAAAATATGTTATATGCTTTGTATTCTATACATAGACATGTACAACAAGCATGTGTTTTGGTACCTACATGGTACAAGTGTATGTGAATTGGGATATGTCTTGGTCAATGAAATAGAGTTTCAAATATATAAAATATGACTAGTATAGTGATCGAGGAAAGATCAAATGTGTTTCTCTAGATAGAGCATGTTGAAAAACAATAAAGCTTTATGAGGTTTCTAGTCCTGCTCCCAGATAGCACGATGGCAAGATGTTCAGTTCAAACAATCCTGAGATGTATTTCCAAAGGGAACAATATTATCAGTGGTTGATTTTGCTGAGAAATACACTTTCAAACCACAAAAGGAAATACAAAGTGAATATTATCATTCAAACCACATGTCTATACTTGTGCACATTTTGTATAGACATGCACAGCTTGATATTGATGGTATTGATAACAATGAAAATGGGCATGAAGTGATTAAAGAGTACCATTTCTACATTAGTGACTACGGTACACATGATACAAGTTTTGTTCAACATTATTTTAGTATGCTTTATAAAGAATTATCAAGACGAGGAGTCACTTTTACAGAACATTGGGTGTGGTCTAACAGTTGCGTTGGTCAATTTAAAGCAACTCGATCATTTTATTGGTTTTCTCTCCTTCACAAGTCAATGGATATTTTCCACACATGCAGTTTTTTTGAAACAAGGAATGGAAAAGAAGAGCATGATGGGGCTTGCATAAAGCATGCACTTAGAACATATCAATTGAGTCACTCTGTTGTTTGTCTTGTAAATTCACTCAATGTTGTTAACTAGTGCAAACAAAATTTAAGTCATGAGTTCAATGAAAGGATGGTTTGCATAAGAAGGTGTGTAAATGTTTCCTTGACTCTATTTATAATATGTGTGTGTGTGTGTGTGTTTTAGACCTATATATGTACAATTTTTTAACGAGTATTTTGTTTGAACCTTGAACATGTACTTTTGGTATATACCAATGGGCGATGTTGATAGACTGATGCCATATAATTGTGTTGCAATCCATGGAACAAGGAGTTTACATTCTATTAGGACTAAGAAAGTGGAAAATATAAACTTAATTCATAAACAAAAGTACTCTTCATTTTGTCTCGGATGTATTGATAATGGGGAATCCATAGATGAATGTCAAAATGAAACTAACAAATTTATGAAACCTTGGGTACATGAAAAAACGTCACTGTTGCCCCCATTTGCAAGTTTCATTGATGCATAGTTTCACAATGAAGTGGTTGTGATTGACAAATATTATGATCGTGTTTCCAATATGGTTAGAGAAGGAAATGTCTGCATTGTCATTGCACCGATATATAATCCAGAAAATGTGCATTATTGCTTATTAAGATGCACAAGGTCAAAAAGCATATTGCTGCAATAATTTAAAGATCCATTAAATTATACATATGTAGTCGGTTCGGTGGCTTTATTGGGACATTTCTTTGAATAAGTAAAGAAATGTACCGACCATATTATTTTTTAGGGCTACCAGGTAGATGTTATATGTTCCCAATATAGTCATTTTGTCATAGAATCTTGATTGCAATTAAGACCAATGAAGACTAGGAAAAATTCCAAGCATCGACAATGGAAATTGTCGATAGAAGATCATAATGCCATTCTTGAAAATTTTCCACTGGCACATTTCATGTGAATGTCCACAAATTCATTGATAAATTTTTGTTTGATTGTACTTGGTTAAAACATCTAGAAAATTGTTATTGTTGGAATATGGTGTGATCTGAATTGTGCGGTATTGTTGGTGAACTATGGAATGTGATATCTACTTAAATGTGAGAATGTCACATGTCTTGTGAATTTGGATATTTCTTTAAACAATTAGAATACTAAACAATGTACGGTGGATGTTTCTCCATTTGGGGTTTTACCACATAAATTTGTTGTGAATGGCACTTATTTTCTTCTCTCAAGTGCTTGTTTACTTTGTTTATTTGATCATTGTTCAAAAAATGTGTATTTAGTTACATGTATAGTTCATGAATGTGTTCATGTAGTTACATGTATAGTTCATGAATCGAATTTAAATATGTATGTTACATGTACCTGGATTTAAAATATGAGATTGAATTGACATGTTAGTTTCACATAAAGTTTTATTTTTATCTATTTTATGATTTTTTGCAAGAGATGAGAGAATGATGTTCATATGTATCACTAGACACATAACAAGTACCAAATGGATTGCATTCTTGGTAGACATATATCATGCCTTTAAAGGCAATTCAGGAAAATGGATATATCTTATTGTAATAATTTGTGGATCAATGGTTTAGGTTTTTATAGCATCTCAACTAAGACATATTTTGAATGCATAGTCTTTGAGCCAAGTTCAAAAATACAATCATAGTTCAGGTGGCATTGCGGTTGCGATCAAGACTACCATGTTCATGTAAGTTTTTTTATCAAGTGGCTGAGGTTTTTATACCATCTCAAGCAAGACATATTTTGAATGCACATAGTATTTGAGCGCTTCTAAAAATGAAAGATTCTTACAGGGTGAAATTGCAGCTGTTATGAAGAATGGTGTTCATGTAATCTTTTGATCAATGGTTGAGGTTTTTATATACCATCTCAACTAAGACATATTTTGAATGCACATAATCTTTGAGTGCTTCTAAAAATGAAATATTCTTAGAAGGTGAAATTGCAATTGTGATGAAGACCCTAGTGCTCATGTAATTTGTGGTTCAACGATTGAGGCTTTTATACGATCTCAACTAAGATATATTTTGAATGCATTGTCTTTGATCCAAGTTAAAAAAATGGAATCATAGTTCTGGTGAAATTGCAGTTGTGATGAACACTGGTGTTCATGTAAGTTTTCCATCAACATTTTAGTTTTTTATATACCATCTCAACTAAGACATATTTTGAATGCACATAGTCTTTGACCACTTATAAAAATGAAAGATTCTTAGAAGGTGAAATTGCAGTTGTGATGAAGGCTCCAATGTTCCTATAATTTGTGGATCAACGGTTGAGGTTTTTATACCATCTCAACTAAGACATATTTTGAATGCATTGTATTTGAGAAATATCATGAAAAGTGGATAGATAAGAAGCAAGATCATGGCAAGTGGTGATCGTCCTAGAGCTTATATTGAAAATGGATGGAATATTATAAGTTTGGTCTTCCCATAAAGAAGAGCTAAGGAAATATTTTAATCTAAGACTACCTTAAAACTAAAATATCTATCAAAATAGTTTCAAAGAAAAGCTACTTATTTTATTCTTTGAAAGAAAAACTACTTACTAAATATTTACCTCTAAGAATGTATAGTAAACATGACAAACATGATTACCTCATGTATAGTTTATTGTTGAGTTCATGATATACATATAAAGAAGAGCTAGGGAATTGGTTGTTTACTTATCTTCCAAACAATGTGAAAATGTATATGCTAGTGGTGTTAGAACATAATTATATGTAATCATAAACAAATTGTTTTTCCAAGTATTTAAGGTTAAAAATTTTAAGTTTCATGGACCTTTGGCTTTGAATGAAGTACCAAAAAAAATAACAATTCTTAATTATAATTATAAGTTTTTTTAATGTAAAAAAATTATTTTTTAAAAGTTTCTATCTAATTTAAATAAGAATATATATATATGATTAATTTATATATATATATTGATAAATAAAAAATTTAATCATATATATAACTTGTGTGAAACAAAGGAAAACCACTTGTATTGTAGAGTGTGCACGACCTAACAAAAGAAGTATGGATAATAAATCGCATGTCAATAGTACGATTAGAGATGTTAAAAAATTATTTCAAGTATGGATTTTTAAAAAATTATTCAAGACATGTGTCGTGAGACATTCTTTCTATAAACATTCTTTCTATAAAAAGTCTTGAGCTTGTGCAAGAATCTCATCATTATTATTCGTCATAGAATTGTCATCTTACATGGACTTTTATTGATATTTATTCATATCGTGTCCCAAACATATATGACATTGGCATATATTTTTATTTAATTTACTTGTTTATAAAAATAATCATTATTCAACTATGTAGATTTTATTTTACTTGTTTATTAAAGTAATTATTATGTGACAAAGTTTATTTAGAAAACCCATAGATAGTAAGTAGAATACCTATAGATTTTAATTTACTTGTTTATAAAAGTAATTATTATGTAACAAATTTTATCTAAATTAAGTTTTTTTTTCCAACTACCTTTCAACTACTTCAACAAGGTTCAAAAGATACTTGATGTAGGTCATCTTCTAGGATGAATTATTGTCTACCTTCCCATTGGTGATAAAAGCCTAAAATTATGTGTTGTAATCTTAACTCCTTTTTTTTATAGTGTTATTTTTATACAACCTTGTTGGCATGTTGAGAAGAAAATCAAAGAGCTATTTTAAATGTTCCCCAATATTTCTATTTACTTATTTTCTGAAAAATGTAAAAATTGAATTCCATATATTCTTCAACATAATGCTAGGAGAATTAATTTTGTAGTTATTTGTTTATATTCTAAAGATGTTAATTTGGTCTTATTAGTGATGTGAAATGTAAAAATTGAATTCCATATATTCTTCAACATAATGCTAGGAGAATTAATTTTGTAGTTATTTGTTTATATTCTAAAGATGTTAATTTGGTCTTATTAGTGATGTGAGTTTGGTATATTAAATTAAACTTTTCCTAAGTATATAAGCTTGGGATATTAAGGTATTTTGACATGTTTAAATTTTATAAAGAAAAAAAAGAATACTATTTTTCAAAGAGTAGATATAGTATTTTGTTACAATTTAATATTTTAAGAGAGTAGATATAATATTTTGTTACAACTTAATGTAACACTTATTTAAACTATAATTTGTAATTTAATGTCAAATTAAAGTTTGCACTTTTTTATATTGTTTTTTCCTTCTCAATGTTATTATTTCAAATCTAAAATGAGGTAACAATATATAGTCTCATCATTCCCCTCAATGGACCAAAATGAAAAAACGTCTTCATTTAGAAGAACTTTGTGTTGTTGATATAGTAGGAGCCTTTAAATCCTTTTGAAATTATAACATTTTATTTATTTCTTTACTCTCCAATTGAGTTTAGTGCCATGGATATGGTACTTGTAACTAAACATTTAATTGATGATTTTTTTTAATTTTTTCTTAATAATTTTAAAAGTTTTTTTCTAATTACTTATTAAATAAGTGGTTTAGTAGGAGACTTTAAAATTAAAAACCATTTTCATGCAATGAAAACTTATTTTATTGATGTAGCAAGAGTTTTCAGATATTTTGAAATTCAACATTTAGTTTGTGTATACTATATCTGGATAAAAAGAAAGATTTAGTATCAATATAAGATCCATCTATCACGTAATTGGAGTAGCAGTTAAAGGTATGGTAGCATCTTGACTAGCTGGAGATTGAGACCCAACAACATACGTACACAATAGCATTTCCAATAACAATAGAAGGAATTTGAGATATATAACTAACATCATTATCTAATCCAGTAGTACATGTGGAAGTGGATGTTTAAGCAGCTAAAGAGGCTTATATTTAAGCATATGTTTAAGTAGCTAACGCATCTGTGTTAAACTATTAGAATAGTTTAACATAAAGTCCAAACCATGCAAACTTAACTATGCAAAAATTAAACCATTAGGACAGTTTAACATAAATTCCAAATTGTTCATCCTCATAAAACTTAACCATGCAAAAAATGAACTATTAAGACAGATTTAACATAAACCTCCTTGAGTTCCTACATCCCTAAACAAACTCCACCATAAATATGAACCCAACCTCATCCAAATCCCCAATACTTAGTGCAATTAAAACAAAAGTTGAATTAGTTCCATGCAAATGTTTTGCAACTCGTAATTTTTACTCAATGGCATGCCCATCTCCATTTTATAGCTACATATAAACAAAATTTTATCAATGAAAATGTTTCATGTCCACAAAAAAAATTTATCAATAAAAATGTTTCATGTCCATATAAAAAAATAATTGCAAGAGATATAAAAAATTACCATGGATTTAACTAGATGAAAAATGTAAAAATTGAAATAAACACAATCCTTTGATCTTTTTTCAATAGGAAAAAACAGTGTCTTGAGCATTCTTAACAGATGAAATTGCAGTAGTGATAAAGACAGTTTAACAGGTTCATCCTCAATTATCACTATTGGGATCAGAGCATGCTTCTATTTAAACATCTGCAGGTCTAAGCTGGTCTCTTAGATTATGCTCAGCCAATTTTTTGTGCCTCTAGTTGGCATGGTCTAGAACCATGGTTCTTCATCTATACAATAGGGTGGCACTTATTCATGGGTCTCCTACGTTGGACATGGTGGAATAGAAGGAACTATACATATCAAGGGATGCATACTCCTTTACAGTCATAATTTATCACATGCATGAAGTTAATGTACGGTAATCAGGGGTAAATGCAAGCATGAGAGATGGCATATGCTAATTTGAGCCATAATAAGAAGAAATAATACATATATGGAATCCATATTTAGCTTGATAATGGGAGGTGGCATCCAGTATTAACCAAAATCACTATTGTTAGTTAATCAATATTCCTTAATAAGAGTAATAAATAGTGTTATTAATTTGGAACATTTACAACTTATGATACTACTTATGACACCATTAAATGATCTAACTCTACTCTATATCAGTTGTAAGTAACCATAATGAATCCTATTATATATGGAGCTCAAGTATTACTGTAATGAATAGATTAGTTGTAACATACATAGTGTGTAATCAATGTTTCCATAGGGTATCCTTTGTAATGAATAACCAAGCATTACCATTCATCTAGATATTACATTGTTTCCCTCATTATGATGTGTTCTATGCTCATATGGTATAGCTTTAAGTAAGGTATGAGCTAACCTACTAGTAAATAGATATGAAAAAATAAGGTATTAAACTATACTAGAATAACGGTAATCATAGTAAATGTTGAAACGCTATAAGAAAGATTAATATTGTACATTATCTTGATACAATGTTCAGTGATGTTTCCTATGTTATAGTAATGTATAGGTTTCATTTTATTTAACTCTATAAGCTAAATATAACCCTAACTAACCTTTACCTTAATAGATAGGAAAAGTAATCATAACCATTTGAATATGGAGTTATAATCAACTATTCAACATTATGCTTACACAAGTAATGGGTTTTTATCATCTGCTTGCTTTATATAAGGGGATGTATTGGGTTCAGATTGAATGTTATTTCTGTATAATCTTGTTCCATTACACTTATATCAAGCATATGCCTAATCATTCATCGATCACCCTAATCTTTACTATGTCCTTTATCTACATTGTAAGTACCATATGATTACTAGTAATATAGAACCAATTACTGTAACAAGAAGCTTTGAATCATGTCTCCAAGATAATTTTATCATGAGCACAAGAGGTGACATACAACAATCATAAGTTATCACAAGCATGAAGTTAATGTACGATAATCAGGGGTAAATGCAAGCATGGGAGGTGACATATGCTAATATGAGCCACACCAAGCATACATAATACATATGGAATCTAGATTTAGCATGATCATGGGAGGTGTCATTTAGTAATCTGAGTGATCACAAGCACAAAGATAATGTACATGATAATGTAGATTTACCGCTGGAACATGAGATGGAATACATCAATGGGGATTCGATGCAAGCACTAGAGGTGACATACATTAACCTAGGGTTGATGAGAGCATAAACAATACTAATGTCAATGGTATACCAATAGAGGAAAAGGAGGTGAAGGGAAGAGAGAATGCCACAACAGAAGGGGCCCTTTTGGCACAAAATGGAGACCACCTGGTTCTCATTGGTCGCAACAAATGTAGCATTATATTCTAGCTTCCCTATCGTATTCAATCTCCCCAAAGGAAGAATATCTTACCAAAATCATTTTTGGAACAATCCATAAAGATATGAAGATCTTACTCAAGTCTAAGCTATGAAAACATTCCCCATAGTATCACAAGTAAAATAATAGTCTAATGTGTATCTACAATTAGTAGAACTCATTTATAAAGAAAAACTAAAATTTACTTGATGCATAAAAGGAAATAAAAAGCCACAATAACCATGAATAGAAAAAGTTTAAAAGGGGGTCTTGTATAGTTGGAGTCCAAGTTTTATTTCAAAGGAGTTCTGAAAAAGTCATTGAAGTATTTTGAAACACCTGCATGCTTACTCTAACTGGAGACTGATCAAAATATTGAAAAATCGGACCGTTCCAGGTTGTCCACATGACCCTCATTACAAAATTAGGAAAGGTTTTATACTGAGGAAAAAATAAACCAATATAGTATTATATATTCCAGCAAAGAAGAATACCATTTGAAGGAAACATGTACCTTGAAAAGTATCTCAAACCAAACCTTTTCACATATTTTTCCTTCAACAAATAAATGTTGAATACTTTCCTCATTAGTTTTGCACTGGAAAAACACATTTGGTCCCTTTTTAAATCAAATTATCATAAGTAAGAATCATTTTTTCCATGCACAACCAACTGAAGCATTTCATCTTAAATGGATAGTTCCACTTCCACGATTTAATATGCCATTAATATGAGACTTTTTCATTTGAGGATGAGATTGATTCATAAGAATCTTTAACACTCGTTTGTCCAACTTTGGATTTTCAAGCCCCATCTTGGGACTCAATCACCCGGTTATGCCCGATTCCCACATGATGAACAAAATACTATAGGGATCATAAAAATATTTCAATCAACAATTGAAAATAAACAAATACTTTTCTAGGAGGACAAAGTAGACAACCTACAACACAGTCCAACATAATTTCTTGTGCAGCAATGGAAAAATTATTCCACAATACAATCTGTCAAATGAAAAAAATTATGAATGCTCACAACATTCTCATAACCTACATCATTTGAACCGATACTGCCACTTACATCAGATATATCAGTCATATAACTAGTTGGGCGTGGTGGTAGGATAGACTCCAATTATTTGAACTGTTCTTGGGTGAGTTCTCGAGATTGTGAAAACTCAACATTGAAAAGATTGCATAATTGACCTTTCACAAAACACCTTTGGTTCAAAGGCATACCTTAAATATTTATGGCTTTGTGTTGATTTGAAATCATGAAATGTTAAAATATGAATACCACATAATGGAATGGAGGTTAATTTATCGAGATCAGGGGTATCAATACATTCTTAGGCTATTAAAAATCAAGTACGAGATTCAAGAGCCATAATGAATTAGGAATAACGAATAGGAATACTATAACACTTCCCGTTACTAAGCAATTCCAATGACCAAGCATATGATTGTATAACAATAGATATATAATTAGTGATAGTCATGTGTATTACTTATATAATGGTTATTGCTTATAGGGTAAGCATACATGTAAAAAGTTGCTAAGTAATAATACAAGCACAAGAGTTAGCTACTAGATCTCACATTAGTAATACAAACACATTAGATAGTTACTATGTCACATTAGTAATACAAACACATTGGCTAGTTACTAGATGAAGATCGTCAAAATTGGAGATTAATTATTTGAATCATTTTTTCACCATTAAACAGGTTTTCACCATAGTGGGAATATATTCATCCAAAAAGAAACAAAGAAAAAAAAATGAAGGAAAAGTCCTTAGTGGGAATATATACATCCAACAAGAAACAAGGAAAAAAAACAATGGAAGGCAAAGTAATTAAATCCCAAGACCTTGCTCGCATTGGTAAATTTGTATTGCATAATTGTGGCTTTAGTATTGTAGTGCAACACTAAGCATTTGTATAACAAAACAAATGCTCAGTTGGCATTGCTCAACTTTATATTTTTTTCAAGGTCACTTCCTGGATGGGACAAATAGAGTTGCATTGTTACTCCACTTGAACTTTTTTCAAGACCAATTCCTAGAGTTCCATTACTGCTTTAGTTTATCTTTTTTGAAGAGTTGTGAAGGCTCGGTTCCAAGATAGAATGATTCTTGAAAGCTATAAAAAGATCAAGAAATCTAAAACCATACCCAACAACACCTATTTTCAGAAAACTTGTGAGCCTCGCTGGTTTTTGTTTTATTTAAGAGTCAATTAGAAAGATGTTTCAAGCTTTGGTATTTTCCTGCTTTCTTTCATTTTCCTTAGCAGAATTTGATGTCAATATAGAAAGAGGAATTTTCTATGGTTAGAAATAAGGTAAGAATTTTTTCTTAAAGAGCACATTCCTGGAAATATGGGTACTCTTACAAAGAGTGATAAATTGGAAGACGGAGACTACGTAAACGTGAAGGAGAAGACCCCATAATTACATATAAACTAGCAAGGCATTACAATTTAGGGTTTTTAAATATTTTTATGGTTTTAGGATTGGGTTTAGGTCAAAATATTGAACAAGGTTCAATAGATTTCGAATACTAAAGACATGGATGAAGAATTCAAGCATAAATTTGTATTCACTTGGTAGCAAGGATATTAATGTTTCCATATTGCAGTGGGTTATCATCCTATTTACCTAAATATGAATTAAAATTTTACGGCAAGTAATCTTACAATATTTTTAGCTTGATCGGATATCATAAGACTCAATAACCGTAAGAATTTAACTTAATTAAGCCTCGTTACCTTCAACATTGTGTTGATCTGAAATCACGAAATGTTAAATGATTTAAGATAAACACCACATAATGGAATGTGTTGGATAATAACTCCCGATTCATCTCTATTCCATTGCTAATGCGGTGGTTGAGAACCATCCTTTTCACCTTCCTATGCAACTATTCATATTCCTATTATGTACACTAACGTATAATCCTGACGGATTATATTCCAACAATCCCCCCCTTAATCCGAAGGGGTGTTAGTAAGTCCGAGCATGTTTCTGAATCTTTCAAACTTTTCTCATCCAAGTGCTATGGTGAAGATGTCTGCAACTTGATCATTTGTGGAACAATGTCGAATATGGACTGTCTTGGCCTCTACATGATGTCGAATCAAATGATACTTTGTGTTGATGTGTTTGGTTCGATCATGGAATCTGGGATTCTTAGCCAGCTTGATTGCAGAAGTATTTTCGATCAATAATGGAGTGGAGTTCTCTTGTTTTTCTTGCAAATCTTCAAGTATCTTCCTGAGCCATATTATTTCTTTTGTTGCTTCATCTACAGCCACATATTCTGCTTCTGTTGTTGAATCTGCTGGAACTGACTGTTTTCGTGATCTCCATGAGACAGCTGCTGATCCAAGACTCATAGTGTATCCAGAAGTTGATACTCCTGTCTCCTTATCACCATCAAAATATGAATCCGAGTACCCAATAGTTTTGAAGTCATCCACTTTAGAATACTTGAGTCCAACGTCTTGAGTCCCCTTCAAGTATCTTAGAACTCTTTTTGCAGCTGACCAGTGTCCTTCACAAGGTTTATGCATGAACCTTGAAAGTATGGCAACAACATAAGAAATATCTGGTCTAGTTGTTGTAAGGTAGATAAGACTTCCTACAAGTTGTCGATACTTGGTCACATCCTCAAATTATTTTCCTTCGCTTGATGTGAGCTTCATTTTTTGTTTCATTGGAGTAGAGATAGGGTTGCATTCTGTCATGCAAAATTTGTTTAGTAGTTCTCCAACATATTTTTTCTGAGATAGGAATATGTACTTAGGATGTTGAGTGACTTCAATTCCTAAGTAATAGTGGAGATGTCCCATATCTGTCATTTCAAATATCTTTTTCAAATCTTTCTTTATGGATGCTATATAGCTCTCATTGTTCCCTGTCATCAAAAGATCATCTACGTACACCACAAGATACACAACAGATCTTCCAACTTTCTTTACAAACAGTGTTGCATCATCAAGATCAAAATGTTCAAAATTTAACTTCAAAATATGCTCGGTTAATTTTTCATACCATGCGCGAGGCACTTGTTTTAGGCCATACAAGGATTTGACAAGCTTGCATACCTTTTGTTCTTTTCCTTTCACAACAAAGCCTTCTGGTTGAGACATGAAGACATTCTCTTTCAAGTCTCCATTCAAGAAAGCAGTCTTCACATCCATTTGATGAACTTTCCACCCTTTTTGAGCAGCTAAAGAGAGTAAGGTTCGGATGGTAGCCCATTTTGCTGTAGGAAAAAATGTTTCTTCATAGTCAATTCCTTCCTTCTGTGCATAGCATTTTGCTACAAGCCTCACTTTGTGCTTGTCAAGTGAGCCAACTGATTTGTATTTGTTCTTGTACACCCACTTCCAGCCAATTGGTTTGGTTCCAACTGGAGGTTCAACCAGCTTCCAAGTTCCATTCTTCATGAGTGCATCATACTCATTCTGCATAGCTTCTTTCCACTCAACTCAAGTAGAAGCTTCTTCAAAGGAAGTTGGTTCAAAGTTAGCAGATAAATTAAATTCACAATCAAATGATACATCCATGTCATCAACTGAATTATCTACTTCTCCTCCATCTTCATGTCTTTTTGAACTTCTCGTTCCCGTCTTTCCAACTTCATCCGGATGGACATTTTCAAGTGTCTTTGTGGCCCATTTAGGAATCTTCCGTGATGGTCCTAGTTGATCAGCTGGTGGTGCTTCATCATTGATTGAGAGTCTTCCAATTCTCTCAATCACATCAACC
>LPNX010318431.1:115293-203731 GCA_001517045.1 Pseudotsuga menziesii | reverse complement strand
TCTCAAAAAACATCATTGAGCGAACCATATTCATTATGGTTCTGTTCATTCTTTCTGCTACATCGTTTTGTTGAGGATTGTAGGGAACTGTAGTCTGATGTACAATTCCATGTTGGCGAAGATAATCTTCAAAAGCATTTGAAGTGTATTCTTTCCCATTATCAGTACGAAGTGTACCAATTTTTTATTGTGCTTGTTTTTCTATCAATGCATGAAAGTCTTTGAATGTTTGAAATGCTTCTGCTTTTGTCTTTAAACAGTAAATCTAGCACATTTTTGAGTAGTCATCAACAAAGGTCATAAAATACTTATTCCCATGAGCAGAAAGAGTTGGCATTGGGACACATAAATTAGAATGCACTAATTCTAATTTCCTACTTGCTTTGAAATTAGATTCATGGAATGGCAGCTTACTGTGTTTCCCTAATATGCATGCATCACATTTGTTCTTCTCTTTGGGAATGGTGGGAAAACCAAATACACCATTCTTTCTCAACAAACGAAGAATATTATAATTTAGATGACCAAATCTTGCATGCCACAATGAACTAGATGAAAAAGTACCTTCTCCATGCTGAGAGAGGTAGGCATAGTTCTGAACTCTTGCAGATGAACCCTTTAGCTTCAGCAGCTTCCCATCTTCATATCCAGTCATGATGACTTGGTTGTTAGAGGACTTTCTTATTTCTATGATTCCATCAAACATGTGGATGGAATGGCCTCGCTGTGGAATCTCCACCAAGGACAGCAGGCTTCTCTGCAACTCTGGAAGATAAAGAACATTCTTCAACAAGAAATTAGGGAATCCAGGCATCTTCAGTCGAATGGTGCCCATTCCCTTTGGTTTAAGACTTGACTTATCTGCAAAGTACACTATGTCATTTATTGTTTCATTAAGTTCTTCAAAACAGTCTTTTCTAAAAGTCATGTGTGATGTTGCACCACTATCAAGCAGCCAACAATCTTTGTAAGATGAAAGTGAAGCCATTTCATTAATTCCAAGATTACAATGTGCAACAATACAATGAGCAGAATCAGAATATTTACTAGCATCTTGGTTTTTATTGTCATCTTTCTTCTGGTTATGTTTGTCTTTGATGGAGTCCCACGAAGCCCAACATTGATCTGATGTGTGCCCAGTCTTTCCACAACGCTTGCACTACAAATCTGATCTTTTGCTGAAGTTGTTTCTGCCCCCTCTACCTCTGAAGTTTCTTCTTCCTCTGCCTCTCTTGCTACTATCTCCTTTGGGATGATCTTTGCCAGAGAGAGTGGCACCAACTACAGCTGTTATTGATTGCATCTTCTACAACTGCTAGTGTAATTTACAATAATGAACTTAATATGACAAAGAGAATGAGATAATAGAAAAACAATAACCTTGCAGGTCTACAGCCTCTGCCAAGGTGATTTACAATCTTAATATGCTGTCAATAAGTTCATAAGCAAATTTTAGCACTAGAAGAAGTGCTCAGCAATACGCCTAAAGGAAATACCATTGTTTGTGAACTGTCACAAAATATAGGGTTTTGAACAGCACCAGTCAACGATCTCAGCTATATGAAAGAAGCAGGTCTAAGTATCTGCTACTTTATTTACAAAAATAGTACAAGGAAATGATAATCTCTCCTTCAATAAACTATGTGCACTATTCTACACAATGCAAGTCTGACTCTTTGCAATAGTTTCACATAGACTTTATTCTTCAAGGCAGTTCACAACTCCAGTATCTTGAGCAGTACTTCTAGTTGCAGCAGCAGAATAATTGCATAGTGGCAATATTCCCAATTGCACGAGAAATCTCAATGCAATCAACACCAACAAAACAACATATATCTTCCACAAGATTCTTCAATGTATGATATATATCAGTCACAATATAGAAAATATATATCAGTCAATATATTTTGCAGTCACGGTCCATTTCAACCAGCAAAAAAAAGGTTTACCTCCACGTGAATGTATGAGAGCAGGTGGAGGACAGGCTGTGGCAGTGAGTCTCCAACACTGACAAAACAAGATAGCTTGCAACAGTAAGTGAATGAGGAGGTCAATCCTCAAATCAGCTTCAACACATCAGTCCTCAACGCAGACAATGTCAACATGGAATTAGGGTTTACATGCTTGACAACGCGCAGGTCAAAACTCCAATAGGAGAGATGCAATGCCCAGATTTTCTTTTCACAATATGTGAGTCTTCAACAATTGCTCCAATACAATACTCCACATAATCTCTCCTTCCCAACTCGAGATGAAACGGAAATGTGGATGATAGCCACCATGCAGGCATAATAATTACAAGAACAACAGTGTTTTTGCACCAATTTGACCCTTCGACTTTTGCTTTTGATGTAGTACAATTGAGAGTTGGAGTCTCAAAGTATTATCGCTGCAATATACCAACTCGGATGCAGTCTTCCAAGTACTCTTCTCACACTTATCCAACATAGGTATTCAGCAGTCTCAGGAACTCTTCATATGCACTTCACAGTCATATGCAGTACGTGGGTAGGACGTTGCAATCTCAGCTTATCAAGTAGGTCTGGAGTTAGCAGAGAAGGCAGTGCACAAAACTCAATTTTGGTGATGGGATTATCACATCACACAGTAGAGATGGCAAACAAACTCCTCACAACTCTCTCACAGATCAAAACTCAGTTATAAAAACAAGCTTTAAGAGGAGCCTTCCACCGAGAATGACGAGAATACTGGAAACTAAAGATCGGAATTGTGTGTAGGGAGTGGCAGATTGCACAACCCAACCACAGATCATTAAATACACAACAAATAAATTGCAGCATACATTATTTCTCCAACATAGTCTTCAACGCAGTCTTTAACGCAGCAAGAGTCTTCAACGCGATAGTCTTCTCAGCATGCAGCAGAGATCACGCAGAGTGGCACAGAGAGGGTTCACCAGACTTTAAATTAATTACTCTCTCCAATACACAGCGAAGCACAATGGATTAGGGTTTACGCCTATGAGAAGAGAGCACAATGCAGTCTTCAAGCAATGGATTACGGTAAATGTTTCAACAGCAATATACAACGAAAACTAAATGGAGAGTCTCAAATTAGACTCGTAGCAGAATGAAGATTACAATCGCTATCTCGTGGAGTTTAAGGCCGGGGAGGAGAGGAAAGAGGCAGCGGATGGCACACTGGAGGCATACAAGAGTGCACAGGATATTGCTCTGGTTGAGCTGGCCTTGATGCATCCAATAAGGCTGGGACTCGCACTCAACTTTTCTGTGTTCTACTATGAGATCATGAATATGCCAGAGAAAGCATGTGCTCTTGCTAAACAGGCCTGTAGCAGAATAATACACATACAAAACACTCGTCGGGATTAGGGTTTCCTCTACAAAATCGTAGCACACAAAACTCAATCGTGAAGGAATTGTAACGCATACAATGCATGCACTGGCAGGAGGGAAGAGCAGAGGGCAGACTGGCGATGGGCAGGAAGCTCTGAAACGAATTGACAAAGGGCAGAATGGAGGTCTGGCAGGCAGAATGGCAGGAAGGAGTTATGACAGGAAGCTCTGATACCACTATTGGATAATAACTCCCGATTCATCTCTATTCCATTGCTAATGCATACATTTATACATTTAATGTGGTGGTTGAGAACCAGCCTTTTCACCTTCTTATGCAACTATTCATATTCCTATTATGTACACTAACGTATAATCTTGACGGATTATATTCCAACAGAATGGAATGGAGATTAATTTTCTATGCAATCACATTAACAGATAAATAAATAACAATACCAAAGGAAAACTAAAATATCTATTCATCCCAGGAGAATTTATACAAGAGCATGTTTAACCTTACAATGGAATTCATATATGTCTGTTGGCATCCTATAGTTTTCATACCTACGTGGGAAATACAAAGAACATGTTACCTTGTGAAAAGTATGCAAAACCACTTATCAATGTGGATGTTTGTTGGCTATCATGGGCAGACCCGGGTTTACTGTATTTAACCAACAACACCCCTAGCTCACTGGCCCTTTCGGCGACAGACCGCGAAGCGGCCTGAACTCTCACCCAAAGTGATTCTAATGGGTTGGCCAAGGACTCAAGCGTCTTGGACCAGGTTTTGTGGCATCCTACTTGCGACCCGCAACTCTGCTAGCCACGAGGTCTCTTTCTCTATGCGTCGCGCGACCCTCTGCTCGCACCGTGCGATCTCCTCGTCTTGCAGCCCTTCTATCCGCAAGATCTCTCTCTTCCCTTCGCACAGTTTCCTTTCCACGTCGTGCAACTTCCACCAACTCGCGATGACTCCATCCTTATCGCATCTCCATGCACCAGGAAACATGTAACTTATTCCCAACGCTAAGTCCTTAACCTACGGTATCGCGCACCGCATCTCCTCTGCCGATGCGGTATCGCCTCCCTGTGATATCCTACTCCCGTGGCTCAGCACACTTAGGGTTGTCCGTGTCGACTTGCAGGACTCAACATGACAGGATGCTTAACACTGCGACTAGTGACTGTTTCAAGCAAAGCATAAATGAACCCGCATACAACATGCCTAAGACTTCAACTTATATCTATCCTTCTATATTGCTGTGAGCTGAATAACGCTTACATACATTAAACTGTAAACAAGGTTCATGTAATAAATTATAGAAGCAAGAAGTAAACAAAACACATAGCTCAATCACATAACACTCGATTTTAACGTGGTTCACCTCTAGGATGGAAGTTACGTCCATAGAACTGTGTTTCTATTATAGATCAGGGGAAGGTAACACAGTTCTGCTGCACCGCATATGCAGCTTGAGATCTTCTCTCTTAGATCTCTTTTCTATCTCTATATTGTCTCTCTTACAATATACTCTTCCCTCTCTGTTGATCCCTGCGGATCGTTACATGCATGCTCTATGAGCCAGCTACTGGTTATAGTAAGATACTATAGCTAATAACAGAACCAGAGCTCAACTCTATTACAATACAAGGTAGCTGTGAGCTAACCGACTCAATGGCTAACTAGCTAGATGGATGGCTTAAAATGCTCAAAATGCCAACCTTTTACAATACAAAATACATCCCTTTATAGGCGCCCCGAAGGTCTCGCCATTACAACACTGTGGGCCTATCCCAACAGTAACCCAAACCCTAACTAGTGATAGTTGGCGTATCTGTACTTTGAGGTAGTCGCTATCTGTCACACCACAACTCTCTGCGGTCTTCCATGCTTCCCGGCACTGATCATGGGTACTATGCACCACTTCCCTTCACCACAGCTTCCTACAGTCTTCCATGCTTCCCAGCGCTGACCATGGGTACCGGCGCTACTTCCCGTCTTTCCTTCATCTTCAATGCCTCGGCCTCATTGCTGCTTTTCCTTTATGAGGGTAGCTGAGCCCTCATGTCTTCCGCCACTGCCTTTAATGCAGTGGGTGAGCTCTCTCTTCTCAACCGCTCACGTACCATTGCCTTCCTTGACTTCTCTGCCTTCTACATCATGGGTTCCGGCTCTGCTCTATAGCTAGAAACCTGCTATAGTGTCGTAGTTCTACCTCTTATATCTCTGCCAAAACTGTCTATCCACCAAAATAGCAGCTTCTTCTATAGCTGCGGGACCCTACTCCAACAGTCCCCTAACACTTACTTGTGGCTCGCCCTCGAGCCACTACCAGCGGGCTTCTCCTGCTGTAGCTTCTCCTTGGCTTCCTGCAAAGTCCGTTGCAACCTGTTGTGAAGTCCTGCGACTTCCTTCTGCATTACTCCGACATGCTCTTTATAGTTTTTGTAACTTGGTTCGTTGGGCTCTCTTATCTTTCCTGCCCTTAGTCATGGTCTCGCTCTCGTCGCTCCTGAAACTTTTTAATAACCTTCTAGTGTTTGAAAAGTATTCCACAGATATCCTTTCTTCTTTATCTGGGTTAGAACTTTTATCACAAGGAAAATCTGTATCTTCCAGCCTTCTCAAACATTTCATTCAATCTGGAGCCCTCTATATGAAAGAGATACAAACCATGAATTCCATTCCGAGAACAAGCCTTTGTCTGCATGCTATAATTCTACCATTTGATGGGTTTGTTGTCCTCTTCCACTTTCCTTCTTAGCAAGTTGCTCCAGGTATTCATGCACCTTCTAATCGCCAGAGTTTCGATTCTTTTCCTCAGCAATCTCTTGTTCTTCTCTTAGCTGATCAAATAGGTCGGCTTCCTTCTCTCGTTGCTGTCTTTTCCTCATTTTTACTTTCTTCCTCACGGGAGATTTCTTCTCGTCATTCTTCTGCTCTACTTTCTTATCTTCGGTGATCGGCTCGTCTTTATTCTTCTCGTTAGCAGAGATTTTGATGACATCTTCTACATCCTGCGCTTGATTCCTCAGCCTTGGAAATTGTCTTACCTGTGATATTCCTAATTTCACAACCCTGGGCGGCGTCGTCATAGTGGACATACGGCCACCAGGGTCGAAATGTATCAGCATTTCTTCTAAAGGTTCCTCCTCGGATAGAACCCACTTGGTGGAATGTCTTGGGCGTGCAATGGCTTCAAACTCTGGGAATCACAGCACTCTGTAACTGGGTGAACTTTGCAAAAGACACTCTGAACAGCTTACTCTATATCTCTCGGGTTTTTGCAAGTGTAACCCTCTCGAATGAACAAATTCCGCTTTTATGCCGAAGGCAGCAATCCCGAACGCAATGGTCATCTTGACTGGACCCATCGGTCGTAATAATTGCATGGACGAGACCACACCTGTCATCTGATCCTCAATAAATGGTGAAATCCGATCACTCTTCCCTCGAAGCGTGTGTATACAAGCGCCGATCTCGTCGAAGATTTGCCAAATCTGGAAACTTAATTATGCTACTACCAAATCTACGGTAAGGTATACCGGTCATTTCTTCATTAACTTCCTGTCAGAAGGTGACTTGACTGGCCCTCTGTCGGTTGCAAAAAATGGATACGTGGCATGGGGAAACATCACATTGTTGCGCTGAAACACCACATCACTTGCGCAAACAAACAAACGCGTTTTTTTTTTTCTTTCCCGCAAGCCATTTTTTGACTTGCGCAAAATGAACCGACCTTATGCGATTCCTGATACTTATAATACTTGTCGGTGTAGACTAGTTCCCGGTTCGATGCCTCCTTTCAACTACACTGGACATCTACACCACCATAAACTGGCTAAGCTAGGGCTGAGAGGTGGGGTGGCTATCGCTATAGAGCTTAAGCCTACTACCATTGATCCATGTGGGAAGAAGCTCCCCGTTCTGCTGGCTAAGCTGAACGGAACCTCCCTCTGTAACTCGCTGTATCTGATATGGCCCCATCCAATGTGTCTTGAACTTCCCTGGAAACTTAATGAATTTACTGTCATAGAGGAGGACTAGGTCTCCAATATGGAAAGTCTTATTCTTAATGTGTCTGTCATGCCAAGCTTTTTCTCGTACCTTCTGCACTTTCTGTTGGAATCCGCCGACGAATCTGTCTTCCTCTAAGGCAAGCAGCTGTGCTAGCCTTTCCTCCACTGTGTCTGTATCAGTCATCCAGGTGATCTAAGCGATTCTTAAACTGGGAAGAATATACTCCATAGGCATAACAACCTCCTATCCATACACCAAGCTGAAAGGTGTGTGTCCTGTAAGTTTCTTGCATGTGGTCCTATACACCCATAATACAGCATTAATTCTGAGGTCCCAATCATTTCTTTGACTGTTGCAGATCTTAGTAAGAGCATTTTCTAAAATCTTATTAAAGGCCTCCACCGTACCGTTAGCCTGTGGGTGGTAGGGAGTGCTCTTATGGTGCTGAATCTGGAATTCTTCTGTCAAGGCCTCAATGGTGCAGTTTAAGAAATGTGTGCCTTGATCGCTCATCAAAATTATTGGGCATCCAAATCTACTTATGATGTTCTCAAAAAGGAACTGTGCGGCTGTGGCAGCATCACAATTTCTTACTGCTTTGGCCTCTGCCCATCTGGTGAGGTAACCTGTTTCGGTGATAATATATCTCGCGCCAGTGTGCTTTCCTGGTGGGTTGATAGGACCCACAAAGTCTATATCCCACTTGTCAAATGCGTGCAGCGTAACCTGCAGTCGCAGCGTCATTTCATCGCATCGCGAGGGTTTTCCTACCCTCTGGCAGATACCAGAGCCTCTGCAAAAGTCCTTGGTATCCTTATGCAATGTAGGCCACCATAATCTTGCGGCTAGGATTTTCTACGCAGTCGGCTTTCCTGCGAAATGACCTCCTGCGGTTCCTGAATGTGCCTCTCTGATAATAGCGTCTTTTTCATTCGGCATCACACATCTGCGCAAAACTTCATCCGGTCCTAACTTGTATAGGTGTCCTGCGATCAAGGTGAAGTCTACTGCTTTAACAACCAACTGCTTATTTTGCTGCTTAGTGAACTCATCAGGTGCTAATCCTGTAGTGAGAAAGTGAATAATATCAGCATAGTAGCCGTCTGCGATCTGGATAGAAAACAACTGCGCATCTGGCAAGTTGTCCTCTAGGTTACTTGGCTCTTCTCCTGAGTCTATCCACGACAGATGATAAGGTCCAACGTTTAATCTTCCTGGTTTAACAATGATTTCAAAATCATACTCCTGAAGGAGTAGTAGCCATCTGCAGATTCTCCCCCCTAACACTGGCTTATTGACCAGATACTTCAATGCGGAATAATCAGTAAACATCTTGAACGAGGCACCCAATAGGTAGTGCCTAAACTTCTACAGTGCATACACCATAGCTAAGCCTTCTCTCTCTGTCGTGGTGTAGTTCTTTTCTGTTGTCGATAGCTTTCTACTAGAGTATGCGATAGGATGATCAATATCCCCTTCTCCTGGTTGCGTTAAAACAACCCCTAGTGCGATGCCAAATGCATCCACATGTACATGAAATGGCTTAGTCCAATCTGGAAATACTAGGATGGGCGCTGTAACCATCTTCTCTTTAAGTGTGTCTAGGCTCTGCTGACATTCCTCATTCCATAGGAATTTTACATCTTTCTTTAACAATTTCTCCATTGGTGCTGTAATCTTTGCGTAGCCCTTGATGAACTTTCTGTAATACCCGGTATAACCAAGTACTGTCCTCAGTTGCTTGACTGAGTTGGGTGCTGGAAGATTTATGATGATGGCAATCTTTGCGGGATCTACCATCAAGCCTTGTCTGCAAACAATGTGACCCAACAAAATACCAAATGGTGCACAAAATATACATTTCTTCAAGTTTAGAGAAATCTGGTACTGCCTACATTTTTCTAACATCAGTATTAAATCTCCTATGTGCTTGTCAATTAGTCCAAATACAGTCCAATCATCAAAATATACTTCTAGGAATTTATGGATGTATTCTTTAAATATAGCAACTACTACTCTAGAAAATATAGTTGGTGCATTCTTAAGACCAAAGGGCATTACCGTATACTGGAACGAGCCCCATTCTGTTGCAAAGGTGGTCTTGGATCGATCTTCTGGGTGTATTCTGATCTGGTGGTATCCTGAAAAGCCATCAGTGAAGGAGTAGACCTCCTGTCCTCCCACGTTGTCTAATACCTCATCAGTGAGCGGTGTCGAGAATGGATCGTGAAGCGATGCATCATTGAGCTTGCGCAGATCGACACAGATCCTGATGTCTCCTTTGGTTTTCTTCTCTTGCACGACCATGGGGCTAACCCATTCGCTTTCTTCTACCAACTCAATGATGCCTGCTGCTAGCATCTTATCGATCTCGTCCTTTACTTTTTCTTTGTAGCGCGGATTTAATCTATATCGACACTGCTTGACTGGTCTAGCATCCTCCTTCAATGGTATCCTCATGACTCCCAGGTCTCCAACTATTCCCTTCATCTTTGTGAACTTGGTGGGAAATAGGTCCTGATAGTCATGTAGCAAATTTGCAATCTGTCCGACTGTTTCATCGTTCCAGTGGTCTCCAATAGAAGCAAACTTAGGTTCTGTATCTGTGCCAATATTGATCTTTTTAATCTTAATGGGCTCTGTGATTGCTGGAATTTCTAACTGTGGTCCCTTAACATTGCGAGTGCCTTCTGACTCCAGAATGTTGGTGTCACGAGGATCCTCATCCTCTTCTGGTTCAGATGCAAAATTATAACACTCTAACGCCTCTTTTAGCTGGATAGCCCACTCAGGTTGAGCTGATACTGATATGGTACAATATTTAAATATCTTACTCTTTATTACTTGTAGGGCCTGATCAACCTTTGGATACTCAGATTCAAAAGCGAAGGTGAGTAGGAAGCTGTCTATCATAAGTGGCCATGTTGTTGTTCCCTTGCGCAGTTCAGTCTCTGTATACCAGTTCCTTGGAACTATATCCAACGTATGAACGAATCGGTGAACCCATTCATCCTTGGGAATGTCCAACCAATTCTATTCGCATGTTTGAATGTGTGATCTGGGGTCACTCTCTCCTATGTATTTCTGTTGGACATACTCTCTGTTGACAGAAAATCTGATTGCCATGAATCTCTTAGTATCATCCCATGATGTGATGTTCTCTTTATGTGCATACCACCATCTTGCAGGTGTGGCTCGTATTGCAAGGTCCATAGCTGTGATCCTCTGCTCGTGAGGAATCTATTGTTCAAACTGCTTGAAAAAATCCTGGATATCTGTTAGACCATGAAAGGATGGAATCTCATTGACCTCTGTGCCAATCCATCGCAGTGACTTAGTCAAGTACACGCACCTGCGCGCTAAGACTTCGTGAAGTCTGTTCTGCCAGTTCTCTAAACCAACATCTGAATCTGATGCGCATGAGCTGTCGCATTGCCAACTAATATTCCCTTCTGCGGTTGGATTGATGTAGTCGCTCTGGTTTGTGGTCATCTGATAGAGTCTCTCCATGTTATGTGCCTCCTCCTCTGCCCGGATAGGTTCAATATATCTAGGACCCTGAAAAGGATCCAACGGTGTGATGACCCGGATCTGCGTGTCCTCAAAGGTCATTTGTCTTCTCTTTAGGTCGATAACGGCCATGTTACCAATCGCCCAATCAATGCCTAGTAGTGCTAGATATGGTCTACTATCGCCAATGATTTCTATAACTTCAAAGTCCACGAAGCTGCGAACTCCATCAATGTCAACTGGTAACTGCGGTAACCGACCCAGAGGTGATACTCGCTGCTGATTAACAAATCTCAAATGGATAGGCAATCTGATTAACTTAGGGATACCCATCTATTCCCATGTCTGCTTAGTCAGAACATTCACGTCTAATCCAAAATCTAGGATCACTTCATCCATTTCAAACTCTCCAACCTGCGCTGTGAGTCACATCTCTCTTCCTGTTCTTGTATGTCCTGTAATATTATGAATAGCACGCGGTGTACTGCTCATGGAAGAATATGGCTGACACTGATCTATGATGCGTTGAATTTCTGTGATAGCTTGCTCATTTCTTACAAGTTTTAAACAACTCCACAGGAAGGAATGTACACTTCCTGTCATCTCGTCCTCATCGCATCTTCCTGATGTGGCAGCCTGTGATGTCTGTACAAGGCTATCGCCACAAGGTGCTTGCTGCGGTACGCCCCTAGATGGCAGTACCTGTGATCTTGATTGCGTAGGGTCATCAAAGAAATCCTTAGCTTCCTGAAATGTTTGTTTGTTCTTCTGCAGGTCGAGTGGTGTTGCTTTATTAGGAGCTCTGCGCACCCACTCCTGCCCTGTGTTCTTTTCCGTCTCCTACGATGTCCCACTGGTAGAAACAACGCTACGAGTCACAATATTGACTCTTGGTTCTGGCTCTTTCTGATCAACAACAATAAGCTGGATGTTCTAGTGTACTACTGGCTTAGGTTCTCTGATCTTAGCTATCAAGGTAGGGCACTCCTCTATAGTATGATCATACGATTTGCAGTAGTTACAAGTGGTAGTGGGGTTCTGACAGTCCCTAGCATAGTGTCCTACAACTCTGCAGTTGTAACAAGTAACTGGTCCACGGCCACGGCCAAAATCCTCTCATCTGCTGGAGGCTTCTCCTCACGCAAAGCCTCCTCAATGGCCTCGTCCTTTGAATCCTCCTCCACAGCCTCCATAAGCCGGATCCTGCTGTGGTCCTACTATTGGACCCTGTGTTTCTGACTGGACTCTGTACAAGTCTTGCTTTCCTCTGACCATGAGATCATAGGCTCTACAATCGTGTACATCGTGGCCTACAGACTTGCAGAAGACGCAGTATACATTCTTAGGTGTTTGCATGTACTTCTGAAGTAGAGGGCACTAGTGAGGTAGATGTCCTCGCGTTTTGCATGTCTCACACCACGGCCCATGGGTTTGTGGTAAGGGGTTTGGAGCCCCTGTTGCTATATATTCTACAAAGAATAGACAATTATCTTTACTACGGCCTTATGCTTTACATTTTACGCACCATATGTCTTCCGCAATCTCTTTCCCTTTCTTAAGTTCATGCAACTGTAATGTGAGATTAGCCAACTGATTTTGTAAAGTTGCCATGCCTGTACTGCTCTCAGCTAGAGGTGAAGCCTCTAGTTTCATCGCCATCTCCAACACATCATCCTACGTCTGGAGTTTCTGCTGCATTAACAGCAGTCTAATGTGAGGGAGCAGCGCTGCAATAAACCATTCCTTATGCTGCTCCGGCGCGAACTCAAAACTGACTTCGTCGATCAGGGCTTTGAATTTCTGATCAAAGTCCCACACCGAATCTGTAGGTAGCTGCTTGATGTCTTTGAGTTCTGTAATGCACTGTGACTTAGACTTAGGTTTCTTAAACTCTTTAATCATGGCGGTCTTGACCTGGGCAAGTGTCCTGGGTACTGTGGTATACTTGATATACCATGTTAAGGCTCGATCTCTTAGTGTGGTTATCATCGTTGATTGTTTTAATGGTCCACATGGCTTCACAGAGAAACCAATGTTGCTCTGGGTCTTCTGTCCCTGTTCCCTTAAATACAGGTAGCTTCATGTCATCCCCCATTCTATTTCTACGTGGTGGATGTTGATTTACTGTGTTACTACCACTCGACGGTGTAGGTGGAGGTGATGTAGCGGTGGTAGGTACTGTCTGTGAGCTACTGGATGGAGTTCCTACGGGATTGTTCTGAGTCCCGGTCTGTTTCTATGGGGTGTAAGGGTGGTAAGGGATACCCCCCTCTGTTCCTTTTGTGGTACTATGACTCTACTGTCTAGTACTATCTGAACTGTCTTCAAATATTGGAGGGCTGAAATCTACTTTATACTTCTTTCCACTACATGTTCATCCAATGTCATCAAAATGACTTTCAAACTCTTGTGACATTACTATTTCTACTTATTCATCTGAAACTAGATCCATTGTTCCTTTTTCATGTAATTAGCATCTTAATGGACAATTTTAAAGATCTTAGGTACTTACCATGATATCCTTTGAAGAAATAGCGCTCAGCCTCGCTGAAGCTTTTTGTCTGGTCGACTGCAAACTCTGTGATGAAGCCTTCTAGCACGCTCACAAGCCAGAAGTCTACTGCCCTCATGATAGGATTATCCAGGTTCCTCACGGTCTGAATCAGCTCCGGTGTCCAGACAATGTCTCTCTTCTTTTTGAATATGCTTGTATCAGTTAACTTTGATAACCAGTCGTAAAGCTCGTTCCCAAAGGTCGTAAAAAATATCGCATGCAGGTCTATAATGATATGTTTATGTAACCAGGCCTCTGTACTCAGTTTAGGACTCCTGTTCTCTTGTTCAGCAAACTCTTTCTGGTTAGACCAAACCCACTCATTGAGTTTGTCTCTCGTAGGACGCCACCAAAACATCAGCTCCCATTTGTTCAAAGCCGGCAACGGAACCATTTGTTGGCTATCATGGGCAGACCCGGGTTTACTGTATTTTACCAACAACACCCCTAGCTCACTGGCCCTTTCGGCGATAGACCACGAAGCGGCCTGAAGTCTCAACCGAAGTGATTCTAATGGGTTGGCCAAGGACTCAAGCGTCTTGGACCAGGTTCTGTGGCATCCTACTTGCGACCCGCAGCTCTGCTAGCCGCGAGGTCTCTTTCTCTGTGCGTCGCGCGACCCTCTGCTCGCGTCGCATGATCTCCTCGTCTCGCAGCCCTTCTAGCCACGAGATCTCTCTCTTCCCTTCGCATAGTTTCCTTTCCCCATTACGCAACTTCCACCGAATCGTGATGACTCCATCCTTATCGCATCTCCGCGCACCAGGAAACACGTAACTTCTTCCCAACGCTAAGTCCTTAACCTACGGTATCGTGCATTGCAGCTCCTCTGCCGATGCGGTATCACCTCCCTGTGATATCCTACTCCCGTGGCTCAGCGCACTTAGCGTTGTTCGTGTCGACTTGCAGGACTCAACATGACAGGCTGCTTAACACTGCGACTAGTGACTGTTTCAAGCAAAGCATAAATGAACCTGCATACAACATGCCTAAGACTTCAACTTATATCTATCCTTCTATATTGCTGTGAGCTGAATAACGCTTACATACATTAAACTGTAAACAAGGTTCATGTAATAACTTATAGAAGCAAGAAGTAAACACAACACATAACTCAATCACATAACACTCGATTTTAACGTGGTTCACCTCCAGGATGAAAGTTACATCCACAGAACTGTGTTTCTATTATAGCTCAGGGGAAGGTAACACAGTTCTGCTGCACCGCATATGCAGCTTGAGATCTTCTCTCTTAGATCTCTTTTCTATCTCTATATTGTCTCTCTTACAATATACTCTTCCCTCTCTGTCAATCCCTGCGGATCGTTACATGCATGCTCTATGAGCCAGCTACTGGTTACAGTAAGATACTACAGCTAATAACAGAACCAGAGCTCAACTCTATTACAATGCAAGGTAGCTATGAGCTAACAGACTCAATGGCTAACTAGCTAGCTAGATGGCTTAAAATGCTCAAAATGCCAACCTTTTACAATACAAAATACATCCCTTTATAGGTGGCCCGAAGGTCTCTCCATTACAACACTGTGGGCCTATCCCAACAGTAACCCAAACCCTAACTAGTGACAGTCGGCATAGCTGTACTTTGAGGTAGCCGCTATCTGTCACACCACAGCTCTCTGCGGTCTTCCATGCTTCCCAGTGCTGATCATGGGTACTTGCACCGCTTCCCTTCACCACAGCTTCCTGCAGTCTTCCATGCTTCCCAGCGCTGACCATGGGTATCGGCGCTACTTCCCGTCTGTCCTTCATCTTCAATGTGTAGAAATTCAGGCCTGCAGTAGATTAATTTCACTCACAGCAATTAACAATTGATCATGCAAATTATCAACAATGGAGACTGAATATGGAGCTGTAACACAAAATTATATTAACTGAGTGTACAATAGCCAACCCTGTAATAACATAGGCTGCTGAATATATAGAATACATGAGCAAATCGAATGCATGAGGAAGCATCCAAATCTAGCATAAAGCAGGCTTACCCAAAATAGGCAAATCCCCCATAGGTGTAAAAAGCTGATCCCAAATCTATCAAGGACCCCACGAATTAGCAAGGGCGCATGGGCAAGCTAAAGAGTGGTCAAATGGCAGCTCATACATGCTTTTGCATGGAGGAAAGAGTGGAGGATGAAAGGGGAATAAAACAAGTTCACCTCACCTAGTCTAGCTTTCCTTATGTGCTTTAAAAACTGGAAAAGCAGTCAACAAAGCAGAAAAAGCAGAAGGGCGCCTAGGAGGCCAGGAATAAAGCAGATTTGATTCCCAGGACTTTCCAAAGCGCTCCATGAGTCAATAATGGCAAGTTTGACCTCTATGGATAGGCAATTGACAACTTGCACATGGTGGGACTCATGGACTAGGCAAATAAGACAAAATAAATGAAATAATGTCTAAGTGGGTAAATACTATGGGTTGATTATTCTAACACAATGCCTCGGCCTCGTTGCTTCTTTTCCTTTATGAGGGTAGCTGAGCCCTCATGTCTTCCGCCGCTGCCTTCAATGCAGTGGGTGAGCTCTCTCTTCTTAGCTGCTCACGTACCATCGCCTTCCTTGACTTCTCTTCCTTCTACGTCATGGGTTCCGGCTCTGCTCTGTAGCTGGAAACCTGCTATAGTGTCGTAGTTCTACCTCTTATCTCTCCGCCAAAAATGTCTATCCGCCAAAATAGCAGCTTCTTCTGTAGCTGCGGGACCCTACTCCAACAATGTTTAATTATTTTATGGTACTATTATTCTTTCTAATCCTAAGGAAGATGTGATTCCACTCACTTGAAGAATACGACAATTTTCAGAAGTCCCAACATTCTCTATGTTTGAAAACTCCGCTACTGTCACTTGAGAAGTATTAAAGTTCACACTTGTAGATTATGTTGAAGTTTTAGGGTTTTTAAAATATTTTTCAAAACTTGTGCTTTAAACTAAATAATAATGAAACAAATTACAATAGTAAAAAAACTAAAGTATAATTTTCATCTCTTTCAACTTTAAAACTCCCTTAAGGTTCAGTGTTAAAGTTGGGTTCTGAAACAAAATGTATAACAACTACAAAGTATATATGCAAGAAAACAATACTAGTATAATCATGAAAAATATTACACTAATTTAACTAATAGAACAAATAAAATAGAGGTGAAACTTCCTTATACTGAGAAATACTTCCAGATCAGACTTTATCTCCCATAGACAAGTCACTAAGTGGAACACATCTGGAATTTACTTGAGGGCATGGACATACCTGAGAGAGAGAGATCAATATTATAGGATAGTAGTGCAGTATTCAAGACACCAAACATCAACCTCAAGAACCAGGACAATAAATAAGTTTTTAACCCACAAAAAATAGTCTAGGGTAGTCACATAAAAGACTAAGCAACCAACGACTCATTCAAGCAGCTGATACACAGGTAGTGACCTCTTGATTCGACCTTATTAAATAAGAATACAACCATTGCAAATCATTGAATTTTGAGGAACAAATACATGACTATATTCACATTGGAAATATTTGAATTGTGCTCGAGAATTCAAGCAATTAGTGGGAGGGGATGTTTCCATATTCATTTAGAGACTGTAAGCAAGTAGACACTAATGATTGAATCTATGCTATGCCAGTGGGAATTTTTTCTATGGATTGTAGTACTCAACAATATCATGATATCGGGTAAACTTGTATGATATCATGTAAACCTATATGATATGAGCATACAAGTGACTTTAACTATCATAAACATTATACCAGTGTGCCCTTCTTACTTTCTAGTAATATTGAACTTGAATATGAAGGTGGATGAATAACCCCAACCCCACATGAAAACAATAAGTGTTTGATTGGAGGAAAGAAGCTAATATTTGATTGAAGAAGGTGATATTGAGGGAGAATTTTTGCAATTGTGGATGGTTTGATTGAGGTAGGAATTGAGATGAAAAGGTGGATGTAGAAACCTGCCAATGACCCCGAAACTTGAAGGGCATGTTTTATATGTTTGGATGGATGATAAAACACATGCTCAAATTAACCACTAGGGCCCCTGTGATTGGCGGAAGGAAGCTGAGATTTGATTGAAGAAGGTGATATTGAGGGAGACTTTGTGCAATTGAGGATGGTTTGATTGAGGGAGGAATTGAGATGCAAAGGTGGATGGAGAAACCTACCAATGAGCCTGAAGTTTGGAGGGCATGATTGACATGTTTGGATGGCTAAGAAAACACATGCTCAAATTAACCACCTCCCAACGAAAGAAGAGGAATGGACACTAGGGCCCTTATGTTTTTTCAAGTTGTTATGTGTTGTTGTTGAACTTCATACTATGTGGGATTACTTGGTTGATGAGATGGATGGATGTTCCAAGTAAATAAGCATTATACCCTTTAACAATAAAATCATACACTTTAATACATTTACTTTTCATGTGAATATTTCATAGCTTATTCAAAACCCACTAAAATGATAACCTTTCACATCCTCTACTCCTACAATATACATAGCTTTTGTGAGAGACTTAGAAAATTTCTATGAAGCTCAAACCAATTGTCAAATCATTGCTCTGATGCTAGGAATGGATTTCAAACCCCACAGCCAAGACACCCTTCCATTTTCCCCATCACCCTTTAGGAAATTGTTGAGTGATAAATATATTTTTTTTTCCATTCCCTTTTCCCCATCCCCATTTAGGAAATTGTTGAGTTTGTATGCTTCTTGGCCAAAATGCACTGCTTTGAAGCACTTAACAGACATTTCCTTTGGGATTTTGAAACTCCTTTTGGGCTACATATTAGGTAATATAGGCCCAATTTTATGATCCTTAGGATAAATGGATTGCATAAATAATTAACTTATGATACATTAAGGTATATGAATTCATGTGCATTGTTGTCCCTAGGAAAATTTAAGCAGAATTCGACCATAATTCTGTTCGGAAAGGTAAAGATTATGGTCACAAGACAGAAAGGAAGTTGTGACGGAAGTAGAGCTACGATGGAAGAGAAGTTGTAACAGAAGCAACCACGATGAAAATATCGACGATGAGAGTAGCCAAAACAAAAGGAACGACAACATAAGAAGAGTAGAGCAGTTGAAAAGGAAAGTTCAACTGATCGTGGGTAAGGAATTAGTTAGAATAAAGCACACTTTTGGTAATGAAGCATAATTGTATTTTGGGTCGATAGTGCCTATTTTCAGTTGTAATTGAATGTACGAGAATATAAATGACAGCTAGTTGGCTAAGAGAAAAGAGTCGGTTTATTAAGACATGTAGAATATTATAAAAGGGTGAACCCAAGATGTGTGCAGTACCGGTGTTGGTTGTTTTTGGCATTTTGGTTGACTGTAGGTTGAGAAGGAAAGAAGAGATTTGTTTAGCTATTAAACCAATCTAGGTTGTGTGTCAATTGATTGTTGAGAGAAGAATAGAAGAAATAATCATACCTAAAACCTGAGAGCATGAGAGTGGAGAAGTCTGTATGAGTTGTAAAGAATACCTAGAGAAGATTCTACAAGTTGAGTGCGCAAAAAAAAGGTGCTAACATATTTCTCATGCTAAATGAAGAGCGCCTTTGTGGTTTTTCCCATATGGGTTTCCACGTTAATTGTTGTCTCTGTGTGTTATTAATTAATGTGTTTATATCGAATGCATGTATGTTTTCAATACGTATATCTGAATATGTCGCATTGCATCTATGTATGAAGAATTCCATATGTGTATGTGTCTCACTGCTTATTGAATGAATATGTGATAAGGTTGTTATGTTGATTACTGCATTGTGTGTCAATTGTTAAATGGATTGTTATCCTGACTAAGTAGATAAAGGAATAAGAAGTACAATCCCTGACTTCGATCGATTAATATGATAAAGTATTGCGAGAGTAGAAATCCCCACCTAACTGCAAAAACATGGTTCTGGTAGTTCCCCATAAGATATCTAAGGTGAGACTACATCTGCGCCGCAGGTGCTGCAAGTTGAACCCCGCTCTGTCGAGCTGATATCTAGGTCTTTGTTAAATACCAGGGATCTGAACTTGGGTTGACCATATGCAAAAATCCATTAAATGGTTATGTTTCTAGGAACGTGGATCATTTTTGTGGGGATAGGTTGTGGTACCCGACGAAGCCATAAATTCAAGATTTGTTGGATTTTAAGGCACTAAAGTTTCCATGAGAAGAACATGAAGGATACCAGATGAACCCAACAGAGTGGTTGGAGTGGTACATTTATACTGACATCACGATATTTTCTTTTGCAAATTTCTAGTTTTGTTGTATAAGTGGTTGTTGAGGTTAGAAACCTAGCGGAGAAACTTTCAAGAGGAAGTATTGATAGAGTGGAGCTATCAGCTGTTTTAGTGGATGAAAAGCATTAAAAACCATATATCTAGAGCTATCGATTTTTGGGTGAACAGTATTTTGGAAGGATACATCACAGAAATTGCATTCGAGGACCTAGAGGATAGGTACTTCACATCTTTGAATATTTGGAGCAAGATTCTTATATATGAGAAATGGATCTTAAGAATGTATTTCGACGAATAAATATTTTTGCGCAGAGAACTGAGATATGTCACAAGAGAAGTTTGAGAAAAATGGAGCAGAGTAAGTTGAGATGTTTCTCGATGATAGTGAGACTAAACTAGAAGGTGGCTGTCTAATAGGTGGAAGAATATTTAGATTAGGAAAGAGGAGAAGGCCTCCGACCAGAAGAAGAATTTTTAGTATGACTAGAGGATAGGAATACACATTGACGTCGAACTTTGACAAAGGTTCTTGCGATGAGGAAGAGGAATACCAACTTATACTCGAAAAAGAGGAAGAAGAATAATCCCCAGATCCAAAGGACGAGTATGCCATACCCACAACCCCACGTACATATCCAGAGGTAAGATATAGAAACTCATATCCCACTGGTTTTGTTAATCAAAGTAACAACAGTAATGGGAATAGGAGACAAGGGATTCCCACTAGCCAAGCAATGCCAAGAACAAATATCATGGTTGGGAATGATATTAAGTTGTCAATATTTAATGGAAATGGCTTAGAATACCCTGAGAAAAATTGGTTTCTATGTGAAGTCATGTGGACCGTGCGACAGGTCCAAGATGAATCCAACAAGAAGGATCAAATGATCACAACCCTTAGGGGTCATGCATTGGATTGGTACATGAAATTATATGCGGTTCCGACGGGAATCGTGTAGAAAACACTAGATCAAATCCGAGCAGGACTAATAGATGAGTTCATAAATCCCAAATCTGAGTCATAGTGTATTGCGGAGATAAAATAAATTAAGATATTTCCCATAGATTCTGTTTGGGACTTCTACCAGAGATTTAAGATGCTAATGGCCAAAGTAAGATTTCAAATGTCAAATGTTCAACATAAAGAATGGTTTATTATGGTGTTGTTATCTCACATATGTATTCCCTTGATGCAATAAAATATTGTGTCGTAGATCAAGTCTATGGAATTGGCTATGAAGTTGGAATCCTCGTCGATCATAGAAACTAGTGCAAGAATGATGCAAATCCAATCACAAATAGACAAATTTACACTACAACTCCAAGATATTAAGAAAGGTAAGGAAGTACAATAAGAAATATGGTGTACCAAGTGCAGAACAAAGGGACACCACAAAGACACTAGCTTGTTGACCATCTATTTCAATATATAATGGTATGTGAAAATCTTGTAATTTCCACCTAACAAATAGTATCGAAATTTCTATAGCACATACACCATAGCTAATCCTTATCTTTCAAACCTAGTGTTATTCTTCTCTGATGTTGATAATTTCCTGCTAACAAAGGAAATAGGATGATTAATCGACCCTTCACTAGGATGTGGAAGTACAACGTCGAGTGTGACAAATGATGCATCAACATGTATGTGAAATTCCTTCTTCCAGTATGGAAAAACTAATATGGGTGATGTAGCCATCTTCTTCTTCAGGAGATCTAGACTTTCTTTGCATTTTTCCATCCACTGAAACTTAATATACTTTTTAAACAATTTCTCCATCTGAGAAGTCACCTCTGCATGTACTTTGATAATTGCATGACATACATGAATTATGTTGCATCAGGAGCACCAGGTGTAGAATATTCCATACTAGAGGCCATCGATAGGAACAATGTTTATACTTATAGAATATTGTAAGTGAGTTAGGCAGCTTATACTGTAATTTTTTTCAATTTGTAGGCCATGATGAAAAACACTGCAGAGCATATCAACTGCTAGAGGAGAAAACAGTTGATACTTATTTGATGAAGGATGGCAAAAAAATGCAGGCTGAGTGAACCCATAATCAGTATACATCGGCTAAGTATCCTTGGTCCTAATATCCCAAGAATCAGTACCCACAACAACCATACCCTCAACCTAGGGGGGGTTTTAGAGGTGGAGGACAAGGAGGAGGATTTGGTCATGGAAGAGACCAAATTATACGTTACAACTGTGGGAAACCTAGACACTTTTCCAGAGATTACACGAGTCCTACTATGACATGTTCATACTGCAAAGTGTTTGATCATATTTTTAAAGAATGTTCTCAGTTGATTGCGAGATGGCATACCATGATCATGGGAAACCGGAATCTACCGCAAAATCCTAACTCGAACCCCAATCACAATATCCAGAATATCTTTGTTGAACCAAGTGGGGCACACATTATTGTTGTGACAAGAGGAGGTGATGCAAATGGGGAATATCAAGAAGCATTGTACGAACAACCATAGGTGCAACCAGTAGCACAAAATAAAGTACTATTCGGCGCCCAAAAATAAAAGGAAGTATTCTTGGACGTGCGATAAGATTTCATCGAAAAAAATAAAGCGTCGACTTCAAGAAGACCAATATTGGATATGCCTGATAGATTTGACCAGATGTTCCAAAAGCAACTGACAGGAAAGGTAAGTAAATTAAAAGAATTCTTTAAAAGTTGCTTAACACTAATACAAGATAAATATGTTTTCACAGAATTGATAGCTCTAATAGAATAAAATCAAGAGGAGGTGCTACTAGAAACAAGGGTTAATCATGTGGGAAAAATATTGAAGATTGGTCGCGAACTAAGGATGACTGCACCAATAAGAGATTATGATATGGACTATATTATTCTGGACTTGGGATCTGATGTCAACATTATGACTAGACAAACATGGGAGAGTATGGGGAAACTGAGACTTGTATGGTCTCATGTCCAGCTCCAATTAGTGAATCAATCGAAGGTTTCACCTATCGGTTGACTGACTCAGGTGCCTATCGAGATAGAAGGCCTTATGTTGACTTTGAAGTGATTGAAATTGTGGATGATACAAATATGTATCCCAAACTTCTAGGGATCAGCTAGGAGATTGATAATCATACTATTATCAATTTCAAGAAAAGAATCTTAACATTTGAATATTAAGAGCTACTAGTGGTTGCACCAATTGATCCATAGGAAGGTCAAAGATACATCAAGCCAGTGGTTAGTGAAGGAAAAGGAGATTATCTGGACCATATCTATAATGTGATCTTAGACCATATATAATATCTATAATATCTATAATATTTATAATTTGATACATACTACATATCCACAAATGAGAAGCATTTCCAGAATTCTTACTAAGCCTCTGTTTGGGACAAGATTTTTATAGTACATAAAAAATCCTCTAGTTGAAGAGGGAGTATTGATGTGTCTTCACATGCGACAACAGATAAATTCTCCATCATTTATTCATGGTACATGACTAAGGTTGTATCCAAGGGTTGTGATACCTTGTGGAGAGAATCCACATGAGAAGAGACATGGTCAAAGTCTCAGAGACTATTGATACTCAATAAGAGTTATAGTATGGATTGTCAGAGAACATTTAAATGTATCGAAGAGGTAGTTGGTGTTCTGCAATATAAAGAGAAATATCATTGAGAAACTGATTGGGCCTTGAAGAACATCACAGATAATGGAAAGCTCACAGAGAACTTCTCCATATAGTAGAAGATTAAACGAGTCAACAAATATAAGACTTTATTTCTACATGATATTACACATTTGATGTATAATGCTATAGATGATGGATTTAATATCAAAGGTTTCTAGTTTAGAAAAACTTTTTCCTGGATTGCATTCAAATGATTCTACTATGTGTAAGTAGTTGGTTGGTCTTTGAGCAGACCTGTTGTATTTCATGCTTACTAGTAAGAATATGTTTGAGTACCTTTGAGGTACATTAGAATTGTCTCTTTCTTGTATTTGATACATGTTAGAACTATTATACAATTGTGCTATCCAACTATTGTTTTATCCTGAGATAAGTGATGTAATTTGCTGCTAGTACTACAAAAGCTAAGTGTATTGAGGCTAGTACTACAGAAGCAACATGTATGTCAAAGAGTAATCCAGAATAAAAATGTGTTTTACGGATAGTACTACATGCTGAGGAGCAAGGATGATTTTAAGGAACCATACTTAATTAAAAGTGTATAAATGTTGGCGAATATTACCAATTCTTAAAACACCAACTATAAAATGATTGGCGATATTTTTCAAAAAATATTTTAATTTCCAAGGGTATTATATCATTTATATAATAATTTGGTGATTTTTAGGGTGAAAAAATTTTACCCCATCAAAATTGGGCGAAACAAGGCTTCAAAAAAGGAAAAATGGTGAATCTTTTTTGGGAGAAAAACATGGAAAAATAGCCCACTGGGCTAAAATTCGCCCCTAAAATTATCCCTGCTGAGGAGTAGTGTAGCTTGAGAAGCTACCTACTAGGGTGAAAGAATCGAGCCTATAGTTATTAGGTGTTAATAGTTAATCCTTCTAAAAAACCCTATATGTGTGTCATGATAAAAACACGTTGAGATGAAGTTTTACTTCATTGAATTCACATCATGTAAAATGAATTCCAGTACATAGCTACTGAAGAGAAGATTGCAAATTTGTGACAAGCCACAATTAGTGATCAAGTTGAGTTACTTATGATATAATCTTAGTATGGTAGGAAATTCTGTTGAAATATTTTGACTTCAAACGATATTCTAAATGTATTTTACTGATGTAACCCAAGGGATATGTTATTATTCCTCCAGCAGGGTGTTGCTATTGTATTTGGTGATCATAGAGTCATGAGGTAAATCCTTCATTGTAAATCGGGTCATTAGTACCCTAACGAATAATATAATATATTGTTTTGAGTCTTCCTGGGTGAATTCGGCCCAAACAATTTAGTGGGGCAGACTTGGTTAGGGTAAAAGTCAGTTGGCTCAATGTGTATAAATAGACTAGATGTGGTTATTATTTGAAAACATACTCACTCACTTGAGTAGAGTATCGGAGATAGATATATATAGAACAAAATGAGGAGAATACCTATTTTTGGAGGCTATATCTTATACATATTGTACAGAGGAAGTTTTTCTTGGTTTTCTTCCCCTTGAGGGTTTCCCATGATAAATATTGTTTCTATCTTCTAATTGTGTTTCTATCAATGATTATGGATATGTTGTTTCTATTATTTTGAATTGAACACTAATGAATATAGTCTAGCATATGAAATATTAAAATGGTATCAGAGCTAACCTGATTAGAACAACTTTCACAAGGTGAAATTCTCTCTCCTCCCTCTCCTAATTTATCACATGGTTACGATCATGTACATATTTATTAAGCAAAGAAACATTAAAAACATTATGAGATATAGTGCTAGCAGGCAATGCAATTCTATATGCAACTAGCCCTATCCTTTCAAGCACTTCAAATGGCCCACAATATCTAGGTGACAGCTTGGCACAACTTCCAAGCTTCAAGGAACTCTTCTTTTCCCTCAATCTAAGGTAAACATGATTTCCAACATTGAACTCTCTGTTCAGCCTATGCTTATCTGCATAGCTTTTCTGTCTGTCCTGAGATGCTTTCAGATTCTGCCTGATCTTTACAACCTCTTGCTCCATCTCCTTGAGCAATTCTGGACCAAGCACAACCCTATTCACTGGATTATCGCAAGTCACTGGTGGCCTACACCTTCTTCCATACAAAGCTTCATATGGACTCATCCCCAAGGATTATTGTTGTCCATTATTATAAGAAAACTCTACCAAGTGTAAGTAATCTTCACACTTGGTTGCTTTGTCCATCACATACATACGAAGCATGTATTCAAGCACTTGATTCACCCTCTTTGTCTTCCCATCAGTATGAGGATGGTACGCAGTGCTGAAATTCAACTTGGTACCTAAATTTGCAAAAAACCCTTCCAAAATTTGGAAGTGAACTTGACATCTCTGTCAGATATGATTGCCTTAGGCAATCCATGCAATTTGAAAATCTCCTTCATGAATATTTTTGCAATGTCATCATTCTTGTGCATAGAATTAACCGGTATAAAATGTGCTGCCTTTGTCAACTTGTCCACCACAACCATGATGGAATCATGTTGTCTCCAAGTCATTGGAAATCCTATAATAAAATCCATGGAAATAACTTCACATTTCCATTCTGGAACTGGAAAAGGCTATAACAAACCTGGTGGGTGTTGATGTTCAACCTTAACCTACTAACATTTCATGCAGCTTGAAATATATTCAGCCATGTCCTTTTTCATTCCTGGCCAAACATACTGCTTTCTAGTTGTACCAATTGTCTTCTGATATCCTGCGTGACCAAAATATGGAGCTTGGTGGATCTCATCCATAACCATTCTCCTCAAATCTGCTACATTTGTAATATAGACTATGTTCTTATAAGTAACAAGTCCATCTTCTTCCAAATTATATCCCTCATATTGCTTCTCAAGACTTTGTTGTTGTAATTTGTCTTTTACCTGCTCATACAACTCATCTCTAGTAGTATGATTAACAATCTGCTGCCTCAACTCCGACTGGAAAATACTAATGGATGCCACATGCATTTCCTGCACCTTCCTGTTGAATGCATTAGCTACCTTTTTCTCTTTTTCTTTTATGTGGTTGATTTCAAAATCAAACTCACATAAAAACTCCAACCATCTAGCTTGCCTATCATTTAGAGTAGGTTGATCGAACAAATACTTCAGACCACAATGGTTTGTCCTTAGTTCAAATATTCTACCCATCAAGTAATGCCTCCACATCTTGAGAGCATGTACTATGGCTACAAGGTCCAGATCATGAGTGGCATATTTATTCTCATGCTCCTTCAGCTTTCTTGACTCATAACATATCACATGGTTGTCTTGCATAAGGACTCATCCAAGTCCTTGACTGTGTGCATCAGTACACAGGAAAAAAAAAAAATTTCTGGATTTACAATCTTCAAGACTGGTGCACTTGTGAGAAGATTCTTCACCTGCTGGAAGCTTTCTTCACACCTCGGTGTCCATTCAAACTTTATTCCCTTATTTTGCAAAGAAGTGGCTAGATGTGCAACCTTGGAGAATCCTTCAATGAATCTCCTGTAGTATCCTACAAGTCCCATAAAAGATCTTACATATGTCATATTTCTTGGATTAGGCCAATTCATAATGGCCTCAATCTTCTTAGGGTCTACAGATATGCCCTCATCTGAGATAATGTGACCCAATTAATGAATCCTATCTCTGTAAAAGTCACACTTACTCAAATTTGCATACAATTGATGCTCCCTGAGCAATTGTAATGTCAATATCAGATGTTCTTCATGGTCTTACTCATTCTTAGAATAGATAAGAATGTCATCAAGGAAAATAAGAACAAACTTGTCCAAATAACTGTTGAAGACATTATTCATACGGCACATAAATGTAGCTGGTGCATTTGTGTGACCAAATGGTACCACTACAAACTCATAATGTCCATACCTTGTCCTGAAGGCTTTCTTATGAATGTCTTCATCCTTGATCCTCACTTGGTCATAACCAAACCTCAAGTCAATCTTGGAAAATACCTTTGCTCCTCTCATTTGATCAAAGAGGTCATCAATCCTAGGAAAGCGTATTTGTTCTTCACCGTGACTTTATTTAGTTGTCTGTAATCAATACGCAACCTGAGTGTATTGTCTTTATTTTTCACAAATAGAACTGGTGCTCCCCAAGGAGACACGTTTGGCCTAATATAATTATTCTCCAACAACTCTTGCAGTTGCATATTCATCTCTAGAATTTCTGGTGTGCTCATCATGTAGGGTGTCTTGGACACAAGTGTTGCTCCTGGCACAAGTTCAATTTTGAAATCAATGTCCCTCTTTGGAGGAAGCCCTGGAATCTCATCAAGAAACACATCCCTAAATTCCCGCAACACGTAAAATTCCTCCAGCCTAGGATTTTAATCCTCTGTTGCCTCCAAAATATGAGTTGCATAGAACTGGAAACCTTTCCTACATAACTTCTTCAACTGCATTGTTGAAACCTTCTTTACTGAAATCACCTTTGGAATTCCTTTCACAACTCTTGGGTTCCCCTCTTAATCCATGCATTCAAAAGTGTTATTATAAAAGTCAAGAATTACCTTGTGATCTTCTAATCAATCCATTCGAATTAGAACATCATAGGAACCAACTAGTAGAACATTCATATTTACACAAGTGACCAATCCACTCATAACCAGTGGACATTTCTCTACCACTTCACTAACCTTCCTCTTAGTTCCAGTGGCTGTCTGAACTAACCAATATTTCCTATGCTTTACTTTCTTAAAAGCACAAATCTCCACTACTCTAGGGGTAATGTAACTGTGAGTAGAACTAGGGTCAATCAAAATAGAAACAAATCATTAAACAATCTTTCTTGTAACTTCAACCACAATCGACTGGTGATCTGCCTAGAGGTCCTTCAGTGCTTCATAGATTTTAGGGACGGCCCTTGCTACTTGACCCACTTTCTCTGCCTCTCAAATGTTGTAAGCTAACCTTGCACTCTCATTCTCAAGTGGACAATTCTTACGCATGTGGGGTCATCCACATTTCCAACATTGGAGTGGTCCTCTGTTCTATTGTGGTTCTTCGAGATTTTCTCCAACCACTCTAGCTGGCTGCTTCTCAAACTGTAATGGTTGCTTCTACTAATTCATGAAGTTAGAAGGTTTAAAACCTTTCTTCCTTTGGTCAGAATTCTTGTTCTTCTTGTCCTTCCATGTCTTATGATAATCAAGTTTTCATTTTCTTTGCTCATAGAAATACTTAGCCTTCCTTATTGCTTCTTCAAGAGTTCGAGGTTCATAAAACTCAATCCTGTCCCTTTAAGACTGAGGCAATCCACTCAGGAAACGTTGGATCTTCACTTTTTCATCTTTGATGTACCTGACATACCTCAAAATTTCCAAGAACTTATTTGCATATTCTTCCATGGTCTACTATCCCAATCTCAGCTCTTGGAACTCTTTAATCGTATCGTCATAGTACCTATTGGAAAGGTACTTCTACTTGAAGTACTTCTGGAAGTGCTTCCATACAATCTTTCTTTCATTGATCCTCTTTACCTACCTGAAGTGCTCCCACCATATGGATGATCTTCCAGAAAAATTGAATATGGCTACTCTAGCTTCATATTTCCGGAATAGTCTTGGACTTGGAAATATTTCCTCACCCCAAGAAACCAAGCTTCAACTTCTTGTCCATTCTTTATCTCACCATTAAAGGTAGGAGTCCTTGCCTTCTTAAATTCATCGCGTGAATGGTTCTTGTAATGCCTCTTCCTCTCATTCTTGTGAGAAGAAGAACTTGAATCGCTAGTGGGTCCTTCAGAGTTAGATGACCCACTAGGAGATATCTTCCTCCTTTTCATACTACTCTTACTACCTTCTGGTCTTACTGTCCGGTCCCCAGAATTCATCTGCTTCTTGATGTCTGTCAAGCTTTGCAGCATGGCTGCATTCAATTGATTCTGCTCTTCCTGAGCCTTAACCAATATTTCATTATCTACCCTGTAACTTTGCATCTCCACCCTTAGCCTTCTCATGGTGGCTGCAAAATCTGGGGGAGTCTCTTGAAATCTCCTCCCATTAGACTCTGTCTCAGCATTTCCAAATCAGATGTTTTCACCCATAACATGTTCCTCATGTTCAAAGGGATCCTATGCATCATTCATGCTGTAGGTTCTCATGGTTGAACCATAATCCAAATTTACTAATATGCACTATGTGGAATGCTTCCCTCTTGAAGGTGGATATAACTCTACAAAATGTGTTAATAAACAAGATTGTTAGCTACAAAACATTCACATGAATCATACATTACTTACCTTCACTTGGAAAATCATACATTGACAACTTGCCCAAAACACAAAATTTTCTTTTCACAAGAACGACTGTCTGAAGGGGACGATGGGGGTAAAGGGGGCTTTCCCCCATGTAAATACATCGATTTCATACAATCTGGTGCATAAACAAGCTGCCATTTTTCACCCCTCAGGCCCCTAAACTCCCACTGAAAAACCCTGCTGAATTTCTTTGTTTCGACCAAATTTTCAAAATTTTCACTCGTTGCATCAAAAATATTTTTGACTTTCACCTGTTACAACAGATTGATCCTCATCTTTCATCCAATGTAGCGGCTCCATCTTCATTTTTCACCCACAACTATGTTGGCTCAATCTTCAACTTTCAGCCGCCGCGCATCGGCTCAACTCGACCGATTTCATAGGCTCCTTCCCGAGTTCCCATCCGCCGCGTCGGCTCCATTTCCTTTTCCGCCAACTGTCATTGTGGCTCAAACTCTAACTTCCTTCCACCACAAATCAGCTCCGATTCAAACTTACACATGTCGCGTAGCGGCTCGAATTTCATCTACTATCTGGCGACATTGTGGCTTGGACTTCAACTTTCTGTCGCCGCTGCGGCTCAATTCTTTTCTTTCGCCCGCTGCCGTTGTAGCTCGAATTTTGGTTTCCATCCACTTCGTCAGCTCGGTATTTGTCTTTCATCCATCGACTACATACTTAGAAAAAATTCTGAAATTTTTCTTCTTATTCGGCTTCCCTCTAGTGGGTCATTCCAACTACCCTAGCCGCTACGGTGGCTCAATTCTCAGCTTCTGCCACCTACGTAGTGACTCTATTTTAATCTTCTATTCATCGTCGTAGCGACTTTCCTTCTCCGCTTCTTGCCAACGTATTAGCTCCCTTTTGACGACATAGCTACCATCATAGCGGCTCACGTCTATCCCACACACCCACTGTTGTGGCTCTCTTCCAGTGGAGGTGTCCGACACATCGGATGACTTAGCCAAAGTCCTCCGATTTCTCCATACTTAGAGAAATTTTCAAAAATTTCTCTGTTGGCCTGAGTTCAATCACAGGTTACTCCACCTTTGTTAGTTGATTTTCTTGGCCCATAAAGGCCCACTGCTACAACCTGAGAGCTCTGATACCAATTTGTCACATCCCCACCCTTCTACTAGCTAGAGGACACGACTATAATGCTAACAATCTGGGAAAACTATCCCCATGAACATAATAATAAAATTGCAGTGAAATAAAACACACACAGATGCATAATTATAAAATACAATGGAATCCAACTACATCTTGTTCAAACATTCACAGCATCAACATGTTCATCATTTATCATTAAGAAACAAATACCATTGTAGATATAAATAGGCAAGAGATAGAAAAGAATGCTTATCTTAACAGAAGTGCATCTTGCAACCAGCTATGTTGATGCAACATTCCACCCAACCATAGGCCAGTTTGGTCTTCAATCACTCAACAAAACTACCACCCTCGAGTTGGGCATGATTCCAGAAGGAATAAGGGAAACACTAGCTGGCCCACACATAGCTAAGGATACAAAAAACTCATCCAAGCCAACACAGTTAGGTTTATCAAGTTAACAGGGAGCTGGAAAGGTTGGCTGCTAAAAGTAGTGAGCTCAATCCTAGAGCCATGGACACCTACACCAGAACCAACTTGACTTCTAAAACATCCGAACACACCCAACACAAGGAAGCATCCCCTTCTCTGCGACACAGTCCCTCGGGCTATTCCTTCCTTTCCTGTGTTATTCAGGGGGTGTAAAGAAGAAATCCAACCCTCTAGCTTTGTCTGTGAGGCTCCTACACACACTAGGTTTATCAAGCAGACTCGTACCCCATTTCCACTCCAAAAATAGCTCAACCAAAATAGCATAGGCATACATAACAATTTCCAGATCTAGGATTGATGAAAATCGACTTGGGAGCCAAAAATGAATTTACAGATCGGTAAAACAACCCCCTTAGCAGCAATTTGAATTCCATATTCATTTATTGCCCTAACGTGGCCAAAACGAACTAAATTGTCGCCCAAATTTGTGGCTTTGTTTCCCCCATTGGCTGTACAACTCTGAACACGAAATTCCCCAACGGTGGAGAGGTGGAAACAACACAAAAACACCCAGGAGTGATCCCAACCACTGAACATTAACAAAAACACTTCCCATCCCTGGGAAAAATAAAGAACACAATACAGAACGTGAATGGTGAATGCCAGGAGCTCCAAAATCGTGGGGAAGACAAAAAATGTGAATGATTTCACACACAGCAAGTTTTGGATGCCTAAGAGAGCTCACGTGAAGGAAAAATGGGTGAGGAAAATATGACCACGTGAAAGCATGGTAGAATGGCCTACGTATTTGGGTTTTTTCTTGCACAAGGAGTCAAAAGGTGTTTCCCAAAAAATAATGGCTTCTCTAATTCGAATTTCGGTTGTCATACCTTTCCCATCCCATGCAATAAGCAACCCAACCAATTTTTGGTAGTAATAAATCATTGGGTGAATGAGACAAGAAAGGTAGTTGACAATTTGATGGGTTCTCACTCTGACATTTGGATTTTCCCCATTGGCCCCAAAGGTTTGAATATCCCCCCCCCACCCTTATCGTTAAGAAATCATGCCCCTTTTCATTATTTTTGCATTGACATAGCTGGTTGTGGTTTTTTAATTAATTGCATATTTACATGATGATTTAAAATCACAACGTTCCTAGCTAGCACAAAATACCATCGACACCGATTTAATCGCTAGAACATTAAACGATAATTCATGGTGGGGATTTTTCTTATAGCTCCACACCATGATTAATTACAATATGTACATCATATACATTCAATGCAAACGGGGTCAAAACCGAGGTGTTACATTCCCCTCCCCCTTCAATAGTACTGTCCTTAGTGCTTTACAAAATTGAACAAAATTGCTACACTGGCATCACCTCAATGCTCCGCAGAATTGAACAAAAATGGAAGTGCCAATCGCATGGCATCCTCCAGCTCCCATGTAGCCTCTTTAGGACCGTAGTGCTCCCATTGCACCTTTACCTACCCTATGGCTCATTTCCGGAGCATTGTGATCTTCCTATCAAGGATGTGCATTGGTGNTCCACCTGAATCACATCCCAATTTATCACATGGTTAGGATCATGTACATATTTCTTAAGCAAAGAAACATGAAAAACATTATGAGATCTAGTGCTAGTAGGAAATGCAAGTCTATAAGCAGCTGGCCCTATTATTTCAAGAACTTCAAACGACCCACAATATCTAGGTGACATCTTGGCACAACTTCCAAGCTTCAAGGAACTCTTATTTTCCCTCACTCTAAGGTAAACATGATCCCCAACACTGAACTCTCTGTTCAGGCTATGCTTATCTGCATAGATTTTATGTCTGTCCTGAGCTGCTTTCAGGTTTTGTATGATATTTACAACCTCTTGCCCCATCTTCTTGAGCAATTCTGGACCAAGCACAACCCTGTTCACTGGATTATCCCAAGTCACTGGTGTCCTATACCTTCTTCCATACAAAGCTTCATATGGACTCATCCCCAAAAATGATTGATGTCCATTATTATAAGCAAAATCTACCAAGTGTAAGCAATCTTCACACTTGGTTGCTTTGTCCATCACATACATGCGAAGCATCTCTTCAAGCACTTGATTCACCCTCTCTGTCTTCCCATCAGTCTGAGGATGGTACGTAGTGCTGAAATTCAACTTGGTACCCAAATTTGCAAACAACCCCTTCCAAAAATTGGAAGTGAACTTGACATCTCTGTCAGAGATTATTGCCTTAGGCAATCCATGCAATTTGAAAATATCCTTCATGAATATTTTTGCAATGTCATCAGTCTTGTGCAAAGAATTAACCGGTATAAAATGTGCTTCCTTTGTCAACTTGTCCACCACAACCATGATGGAATCATGTTGTCTCCAAGTCATTGGAAATCCTGTAATAAAATACATGGAAATAACTTCCCATTTCCATTCTGGAACTGGCAAAGGCTACAACAAACTTGCTGGGTGTTGATGTTCAACCTTCACCTACTAACATTTCATGCACCTTGAAATATATTCATCCATGTCCTTTTTCATTCCTAGCGAAAAATATTGCTTTCTAGTTGTACCAATTGTCTTCTGATATCCTGGGTGACTAGAATATGGAGCTTGGTTGATCTTGTCCATAACCATTCTCCTCAAATCTGCTACATTTGGAATATAGACTATGTCCTTATAAGTAAAAATTCCATCTTCTTCCAAATTATATCCCTCATACCGCTTCTCATGACTTTGTTGTTGCAATTTGTCTTTTACCTACTCATACAACTCATCTCCAGCAGTATGATTAGCAATCTGCTGCCTCAACTCTGACTGGAAAATACTAATGGATGCCACATGCATTTCCTATACCTTCATGCTGAGTGCATCAGCTACCTTATTCTCTTTTCTTTTTATGTGCTTGATTTCGAAATCAAACTCACATAAAAACTCCAACCATCAAGCTTGCCTAGCATTTAGAGTAGGTTGATCGAACAAATAATTCAAACCACAATGGTCTGTCCTTAGTTCAAATATTCTACCCATAAAGTAATGCCTCCACATCTTGAGAGCATATACTATGGCTACAAGCTCCAGATCATGAGTGGCATATTCCTTCTCATGCTCCTTCAACATTCTTGACTCATAACATATCACGTGGTTGCCTTGCATAAGGACTCCTCCAAGTCCTTGACTGCATGCATCAGTACACACCACAAAAAAATTTCCAAATCTGCAATCTTCAAGACTGGTGCACTTGTGAGAAGATTCTTCACCTACTAGAAGCTTTCTTCACACCTCAGTGTCCATTCAAACTTTATTCCCTTCTTTTGCAAAGAAGTGGATGGATGTGCAACTTTGGAGAATCCTTCAATGAATCTCTTGTAGTATCCTGTAAGTCCCATAAAAGATATTACATTTGTCACATTTCTTGGAGTAGGCCAATTCATAGTGGCCTCAATCTTCTCAGAGTCTACAGATATGCCCTCATCTGAGATAATGTGACCCAAATAATGAATCCTATCTCTGTAAATGTCACACTTACTCAACTTTGCATACAACTGATGCTCCCTGAGCAATTGTAATGTTAATCTCATATGTTCTTCATGCTCTTCCTCATTCTTAGAATAGATAAGAATGTCATCAAGGAAAACAAGAACAAACTTGTCCAAATACCTGCTGAAAACATTATTCATAAGGCACATAAATGTAGCTGGTGCATTTGTGAGACCAAATGGTACCACTACAAACTCATAATGTCCATACCTTGTCCCGAAGGGTGTCTTATGAATGTCTTCATACTTGATCCTCACCTGGTGGTAACTAGACCTCAAGTCAATCTTGGAAAATACCTTTGCTCCTCTCATTTGATCAAATAGGTCACCAATTTTAGGAAAAGGGTATTTGTTCTTCACCGTGACTTTGTTCAGCTATCTGTAATCAATACATAACCTGAGTGTACCATCTTTCTTTTTCACAAATAGAACTGGTACTCCCTAAGGAGACATGCTCAACCTAATATACTTCTTCTCCAACAACTCCTGCAGTTGCATACTCATCTCTAGAATTTCTGGTTTGCTCATCATGTAGGGTGTCTTGGACACTGGTGCTAATCCTCACACAAGTTCAATTGTGAAATCAATGTCCCTCTTTGGAGTAAGCCCTGGAATATCACCAAGAAACACATCCCTAAATTTCTGCAACGCATCAAAGTCCTCCAACCTAGGAGTTTCATCCTCTATTGCCTCAAAAATATGAGCTGCATACAACTAGAAACCTTTCCTACAGGACTTCTTCAACTGCATTGTTGAAACCTACCTTATTGAAATCACCTTTGGAATGCCTTTCACAACTCTCGGGTTCGCTTCTTTATCCATGCATTCAAAAGTCTTATTATAAAAGTCAAGCTTTACCCTGTGAGCTTCTAACCAATCCATTCCAATGAGAACATCATAGGAACCAAGTGGTAGAACATTCAGATCTACACAAGTGACCAATCCACTCATAACCAGTGTAGATTTCTCTACCACTTCACTAACCTTCCTCTTAGATCCATTGGATAGCTAAACTAACCAATATTTCCTATGCTTTACTTTCTTAAAAGCACAAATCTCCACTACTCTAGGGGTAATGTAATTTTGAGTAGAACCAGGGTCAATCAAAATAGAAACATATCACTCAACAATATTACCTACAGTTAACTTCAACCACAGTCAACTGGTGATCTTCCTAGAGGTCCTCCAGTGCTGCATAGATCCTAGGAACAACTCTTGCTACTTGACCCACTGTTTCTGCCTCTTGAATGTTGTAAGTTGGGCTTGCACTCTCATTCTCAAGTGGACAATTCCAGTGTGTGTAGGGTCCTCCACATTTCCAACATTGGAGTGGTCCTCTGTTCTATTGTGGTTCTCAAGGATTTTCTCCAACCACTCTAGCTGGCTGCTTCTCAAACTGTAATGGTTGCTTCTACTGATTCATGAAGTTAGAAGGTTTAAAACCTTTCTTCCTTTGTTCATACTTCTCGTTCTTCTTGTCCTTCCATGTCTTATGATAATCAGGTTTTCCTTTTCTTTCCTCATAGAAATACTTAGCCTTCCTTATTGCTTCTTCAAGAGTTCAAGGTTCATAAAACTCAATCTTGTCCATGTAAGACTGAGGCAATCCACTCAGGAAATGTTGGATCTTCACTTTTTCATCTTTGATGTACCTGACATACCTCAAAAGTTCCTAGAACTTATTTGCATATTCTTCCATTGTCTGCTGTCCCAATCTCAGATCATGGAACTCTTTAATCGTATCATCATAGTACCTATCGAAAAGGTACTTATGCTTGAAGTACTTCTGGAACTGCTACCATACAATCTTTCTTTCATTGATCCTCTTTACGTGCCTAAAGTGCTCCCACCATATGGATGCTCTTCCAGAAAAATTGCATATGGCTACTCTAGCCTTCATATTTCTGGAATAGTCTTGGACTTGGAAATATTTCCTCATCCCAAGAAGCCAAGCTTCAGCTTCTTGTCCATTCTTTATCTCAATATTAAAGGTAGGTGGCCTTGCCTTCTTAAATTCATCACATGAATGGTTCTTGTAACGCCTCTTCCTCTCATTCTCGTGAGAAGAAGAACTTGAATCGCTAGTGGGTCCTTCAGAGTCATATGAACCACTATGATATCTCTTCCTCCTTCTGGTACTACTCTTACTACCTTCCAGTCTTACTGTCCGGTCCCCAGAGTTCATCCGCTTCTAGATGTCCTTCAAGCTTTGCAGCATGGCTGCATTCAACTGATTTTGCTCTTCATGAGCCTTAGCCAATCTTTTATTATCTGCCCTGTAACTTTGTATCTCCACCCTTAGGCTTCTCATGGTGGCTGCAAAATCTAGGGGATTCTCTTGAAATCTCCTCCCATTAGACTCTGTCTCAGCATTTCCAACTCGGATGTTTTCACCCATAACATCTTCCTCATGTTCATAGGGATCCTATGCATCATTCATGCTGTAGGTTCTTATGCTTGAACTAGAATCCAACTTTACTAATATGCACTATGTGGAATGATTCCCTCTTGATGGTGACTATAAATATGCAAAATGTGTTAATAAACACAATTGTTAGCTGCAAAACATTCACATGAATCATACATTACTTACCTTCACTTGGAAAATTATAAATTAACAACTTGCCCAAAACACAAAATTTTCTTTTCACAAGAACGACTGTCTGAAGGGGACGATGGGGGTAAAGGGTGATTTCCCCCATGTAAATACATCGATTTCACACAATCTAGTGCATAAAAAGGCTTCCATTTTTCACTCCTCATGCCCCTAAAATCCCACTGAAAAATCCTGCTAAATTTCATTGGAAATATTTTTGACTTTCACCTATAGCGGCTCCATCTTCATTTCTCACCCACTGCTACGTCGGCTCAATATTCAACTTTTATCTGCCACACATTGGCTCAACTCGGCCAATTTCATCGACTCCTTCCCAATTTCCCATCCACCGCTTCGGCTCCATTTTCCTTTTCCGCCAGCAATCGTTATGGCACAAACTCTAACTTCCTTCTGCCACACATCGGCTCCGATTCAAACTTACACCCACCGTGTAGCGGCTCGAATTTCATCTACTATCTGCTAATGTTGCGGCTTGGACTTCAACTTTTTTCCATCGTTGCGACTCAATTCTTTTCTTTCTCCCACCACCATTGCTACTCGAATTTTGGTTTCCATCTGCTTCGTCATCTTGGTCTTTGTCTTTCGTCCACCGACTACACACTTAGAAAAATTTCTGAATTTTTTCTTCTTCTTCGGCTTCCCTCTCATCGGTAATTCCAACTACCCTAGCCGCTATGGCGGCCCAATTCTCAGCTTCTTCTCGCTACGTAGCAGATCTATTTTAATCTTCCATCCGTCGTTGTAGCAGCTTTCCTTCGCCGCTTCTTTCTGACCTATCATATCCCTTCTGACAACATAAACGCAATAGTAGAGGATCTCTTCTAGCAAACACACCCACTATTGTGTCTCTCTTTCGATGGAGGCGTCTGACACATCAGATGACTTAGCCAAAGTCATCTGATTTCTCCATACATAGAGAAATTTTCAAAAATTTATCTGTTGGCTTGAGTTCAATCAGAGGTTACCCCTCCTCTGTTAGTTCATTTTCTTGGCCCATAACGGCCCATTGATGCAACCTGAGAGCTCTGATACCAATCTTTCACATCTCCACCCTTATACCAGTGAGAGGACTCGACTATAATGCTAACAATCTGGTAAAACTACCCCCATGAGTGTAATAATAAAATTCAAGTGAAATAAAACACACACAGATGCATAATTATAAAATACAGTGGAATCCAACTACATCTTATTCAAACATTCACAGCATTCAACATGTTCATCATTTATCATTAAGCAACAAATACCATTGTAGATATAAATAGGCAAGAGATATACAAGAATACTTATCTTAACAGAAGCATGTCTCGCAACCAGCTACGTCACTGCAACGTTCCACCCAACCATAGGCCAGTATGCTTTTCAATCGCTTAGCAACACTGCCACCCCTGAGCTGGGAATGATTCCACAAGGAATAAGGGAAACACTAGTAGGCCCACACATAGATAAGGATACATAAAACTCATCCAATCCAACACAGTTAGGTTTATCAAGCTAACAAGGAGTTGGAAAGGTAGGTTGCTAAGCTAGTGAGCTCAATCCTAGAGCTATGGACACCTGCACTAGAACTAGCCCGACTTCTAAAACATCCAAACATACCAAACACAAGGAAGCATCCCCTTCTCTACTACACAGTCCCAGCATAACACATCCCAAAAGCGTCATCATTGTCATGTTATCTTTCTTTCCATATCACCATGATTGATCAGCAAAAAACTGCCGAAAACAATCATAACACATAACAGGATGCCCCCCAAAGCATGAGTCTTAGAGGGATACGATAAATGAGAGCTTTGAGAGAACAAGTTTTCACTTCGAGGTGAAAATGTCAACTTGATTGGAGCATGTCGTCCAGTAGGCATCTGTAGTACATCAATATTTTTGACTCATAGACAAAAGTAACCAACTCATGGCTGCAGACCAATACAAGGCATATCCATGGGAGGAATAAAAAAGCATGGCTACTAGAATACAACGTAGATCCATGTGATAGAGGACTCAAACTTGGACATAGCTACCAGACATACAATGTAGATCTATGTCATACATACGCAAATTTTAGCATAACCACGACCATACAAATGTGGATCCATGCTAGATATACAAAACTCCATCGCAACCTGGGAAAATCAAAGAGTGCTAAACAAATACCCAGGGTCTTCGTCTCGTCTTCCACAAAGTATGATTCTATTGATTACAATGATATGAAGTCAAACATGGTAGAAACCACTTGATTCCCAGTCGATGATGTGAACCGTTAAGAAGTGCGAGGGAAATCACCATTGATGTCAATGATTCCCAAGGTACCCTAGTACAATTTACTGAGTGTGAATAGATGTCTTGATGTTAAACACCCAGTCAATTCTATCGATCAAAGGTCAATGATGTGAACCTATGTTGAGAGTGAGAGAATCTGTCATTAAGGCATACAGATCTCAAGGTACCAAGTTTTTGTTTCTAAGACTAGTTCCTAGATGATGAGCTGATGTCGACGGAAATAGTCTCGTTGAAGGAGGGCCATGATGAGTTCCACATTGATTACACGAAACTCAGAACATATTTATGGAATGATGTGAATGTAGTAACCACAAGACTGACTCAAAATTACTGACACAAAGGTTGTTCTGACTGCAGAGAAAAAACTTCTTCAACTTCCTTTTGAACATTGGGCAGCACGACAAAAGACTTGGTAGCATGACTAAACAGGACAAACACACAATGCGACAGTGGACAATGCATTCTTTTTAAAGACTCAAAGGAGTGAAATGACTCATGAAAGTGGATCATCATGAAGATCAGCTGAATACCCAATTGACTGAAATGATATGCAAACAAGTGCCATGTTCAAAGGAACAACAAACTACTGCGATTTATTTGCAAAATGATTCCCTTCCCATTTTCTCCATCATGCTCGATCAGTGCCTCTTTTCAGTTTTACGAGTTTAAAAAGGGTAAAAAACACTCAGTATCACTTGTCTAAAGACAAGTCCAAACTCATATGTTTTACGAACCTAAGAGAGGAGGGGTTCGTTCCCAAAACAGGTCTCTCAATGTTTAATTTAACGAGTCCAATGAAAGAAAACTCGATATTGTTCATGTTTAGAGAGTCTGAACGATTACAGAAGAAGACTCCAAAGAGGTCCTTTTTTGTATGATTTAGTCCCTAAGGCCTGAAAAACTGTAAAATCATACATTAGAGAACTCTTCCAGTCATGATTGGCTGGAGTGTTCCTTTTTCGTAAATAGTCTATCTAAACCGAAAAAGAGATAACCTATCATCGAAAAGACGACTCTTCGAATGCTTTAACGAGCGTGAAGAAGACAATATCGCTCGACAATATTTTCGTATTTATGGAGCCTAAAAAGAGTTTAAATAGGACTCCATGATGTTTCTTTACACAATGTTACTTTTTATGAGCCTGGAAAGAATCGGAAACGGACTCGGACCTTTGATACCAGGTTTAAAGAGTGTGACCAAAGTGTTGTAACAAACTCTCATCGACTTTTTCCGTCTTATGATAGTACAAAAAAGTCATAAACAAACTCCCAATTTTTTACTATTATGGTTCTTCTATCCTACAATCGACCCAAAAAACAAGTGTTAAATGCGCTCATAACTAACCTTAAGGGATTACAACTAATAAATTTCGAGTAAAAAGCAATTTTAAATCAAAACTATAGCATGTCAAACCCAAAAATGTGTATATAAGTCATGTAAATAGTGAAAAATGAAATCATTTTACTATTTACCCATAGTGGAGAGCATTTGGAGCACTTTCCTAGTCAGGTATTCAGCTACTTATATCGAGAGTTTCCACCGTTAGAATCGAGTGCCGTCAGTTCCAAGTAACAGTTAAAACCCTACTCTTTCTTTTCATAGTCTTAATTTTGAGTTTTGATGGGGTTTTGGGCTTGTATGGTAAGCCCTAAAACCATGGAAATAGGCACCACGTTTATCCCTTGCGGGATACACGGTACCTCACTAGAACCACGACTAAAACAAGGCTCACAGGCGGTGCCACCGCCTGTCTTCAACGGCGCATAGGCGGTGCCAGCCATGAAGATTTAGAAATGATAATACAAGTAAAAATAAATCATTTCTTTGGATTTAAATCATTAAGGATGACTCTAATATGTGTTATGATTGTTTTTGGCAAGTTCTTGTTGATCAATCATGGTGATATGGAAATAAAGACAACATGACAATGATGACGCTTTTGCTGAAAGGAATGTGGGTTGTATAGCTGCATTACGAGACTGTGGGCTCCTGAAATTCTTTCAGAACCCTAGCATGGTATGACATGAGAGGTTTCTAGAGCACATACTTCGGATGTGGAATCCATAGCAGAAACACTTTGAGGTTGGGGCTCATATTCTAACAGTAGAGGTAGATGACATCTACTTCTTGACTGGACTCTTGAGACAGGGTGCCCCCATATCGCTGACAGGTTCCTGAGGAGGGGATATTACCACACAAGATTTGATAGACCGTCACTGTATCCTAGGGATGAGGACATCGGGGAAGAAAATCCCCATCAAGGTAGTGATGGACGGGCCCCTACGGACTGTCTTATTTACTATGCAGAGAGTGGCCAGGAGTTAGGGTGTGCACCAGCCTTCTAGGGTACACATGTTGTATGCCATAGAGGCCATGGCACCTACAATATTCAACTAGGGGGAAGCCCTGCTTCCGATATTCAAAGATCAGCTGACTAAGTGTCGGTAGGGAGAACTAAATCAGTTTGTCTTTGGTTCCATTCTAGCTTGCTTCTTCTTCAATCGGGTACCATAGATGAGACCTCAAGTGGTCTTCACAGAGCTAAGAGCACGGGACCCCCATATGCAGAGGTGGGTCTGAATTATGGCTCGTACTGGAGGGGGCAGGGGGAAGTTGAAGTTCGGTGACCCGTTCTTTATATGGCTCCGAGATCGAATCCTCATGGTGGAGGATTATGCTTATGCGAATATAGACTTCAGCGGAGACCTTGACCTACCGCTCCCACCTGGAAGACAGTGGGGTGCCATCGGTAAGAAGCAAGAAACCCTACTTGATGTTTTATACTTTTTATGTTAAGTAATGAGACCTAGATATTTTCATGTTGACGTTGGAGCAGCATGACCTGGGGGAGCTTCCCCACTAGATAGACGAGCTAGAGCCTGCTTTGTACAGCAGGGTGATGATATCACCGGGGAGTTAGAGGAAAACTTAGAGAGGTTGACCTTAGGCATCCCTAACGCTTCCATTGATGACCTCCCTCTGAGGTATCAAAGACCTACAGTGGGAGTACCAGGTTGATTTAGTAGGCTGCTACGTAGAGCAGCCCAGGCAGTGATGTGCTACCATGAGCATCACTAGATATTGTGTGCATGAGATATCTACTAAAAGCTGATAGCTTTAGGATTTTGTATGGTGATTTTTTCCTGAAAGCCTACATGCTTCAGATGAGGTCTCGAGACCTATTTTTTGTAAACTTATTCATATATATATATATACAGACTTTTACCTAGTGTTTATATGTCTCAAATGGTGAATGTATTTTACATGAGTTTTATGTGTCTTTAATTGTTTATTTACAATTAACCATATCTAATTAACATCATGAATGGGAAATATGCCAATCTAGGATGTAATTAGCTAATGAGTCAGCAACTACATTATGTTCCCTAGGGATATGCCTATAAGTGATGGTTTCAAAAGATCTTCCTAACAAGCGTACCCTCCGAAAAAGGAAGAGAAGCACAGGATTTCTAATGGTATAAACATGGTTTAGATGACAAACCACGAGTTGTGAGTCCATAAAGACTACCAGATTGCGAACATCTTGGGAGGCAGCTTCAGTTAGTAGGTCGATGAATTCTTGATACTCGACGATGTTATTGGTAACGGGACCAATACAAACCACTCTTGAACTGACCAAATCTTCAGCTGAGGAATAGAGGACCCAAGCAGCTGAGGTGAGATTCAAGGTGTGGCAGCAAGCACCATCAGCGAAGCCATAGAAATCCATCTGTTCTGCATGACCAAAACATGGTATAAACAGATGCGTACACTAAACTCAAAACCATATTGAAAATACTAAATGCACACTGAAAGTCAAGCAATATACATATATACAAGATACTATCCAAGAAAGAACTAGGCATAGTACCTCTTCAGGTACAACCCATTGCGAGGTTTCCCTAAAGGGATTCCATCGTAGTCAACGAGCTGGTAGGCCCCTTTCTTTAAAACTTTAGAAATGATGAAAGGACCATACCACATGGACTCGAACTTCCCTTTCCCTAGTTTGTCATATCTCTGGTCGTAAGTCAAAACTAGGTCACCCTCGTTAAAGGCATGAGGTTGGACGGATTTATCATACTGCGCCTTAATGCATTTCTTATGTGCCTCATTAGCCAATGAAGCATCTCTCTAAGTCTCTTCAAGGTTATTCAAGTACAAAAATATATCTTCCTCTGTGAAAGTGTCTGAAAGAAGTTCGATGGCAAGTTTTAAAGATGGAATCTGACATTGAATCGATAAGACAAGTTCGAGTCCATAAACAAGCTGGAAAGGCGTGAAACCAGTAGCTGTTTTCACCAAAGTCCTATAATCCCAAAGAGCGGAAAAAACAATGTGGTGCCAGTTGGATTTATGATCTCCAACCATCCGACGAAGCATAGTTTTCAAAACTTTGTTAATGGCCTCTACTTGACCATTAGCTTGTGGATAATATGGCGTAGATTTTTCATGGTGAAAACCTAGCTTGGCACTCAGTTCCTCCATCATTTGATTACGGAAATGTGATCCGTGATCATTAACGATGGACTGCGGGACTCCAAATCTAGCTATGATATGATTGAATAGGAAGAGAGCGACAGTCTTACCATCTTCTGCATATGTAGGCATGGCCTCAGCCCACATTGTAAAATAGTCAATGGCTATGATGATGTAACCATGCCCCTCGACTGAGGTAGGCTTACAATGAATAAAGTCAATTCCCCATTTGGAAAATGGGCCAACGACAATGACGGGGTGTATCGGAGCAACATGAGTGCACCTTTTGGGGTAAAAATGTTGACAAGGTGGACAGCCTCATGACAGTCTTTAAATACTGAAGGCCAGAAATAGCCAGCACGAAGGATTTTCTGGGTTGTAGCCATCCTAGATAAATGACCGCCACATGCTCCAGAGTGGAAATCATTCAACACATGTTCAGCCTCTTCATGGGTGAGGCATCACCAGAGAATAGAATCAATCCCACATCTATACAAGGTATCATTCAATATGAGGTAGTATTCCGCATGGTGATGGATACGACGGCGATCCTCATGGGATAAATGTGGCTGAAATCATTGTGTTTGGAGATAAATAAGAAAATCTCCATACCATGGATCGGTAGTGCTGATCAGGAATGGAAATTCATCTGCAAATGAATCACTGGGATCAGATTCCATTACAGCACAGGGAAGATCACACATTAGCTCAGCAAAGACCAAGGATTTCTTTGATGTGGCTTTGGCAAATTCCAGATCAAACTCCTATAGTATGACTATCCATCGGGAGTACTTGCCCCCAAGCACCTGATGAGTCAGACTGTAATACATAGGGTTTTGGTCTGCCAACACAACGGTTGTGCAGAGCAAAATGTAGTGACGAAATTTTTGTACAGCAATGACCGTGGCCAATGCTAACTTCTCCACACGTGAATATCGTGTTTAAGAATCCATAAGATTCTTACTAGCATAGTAAATCATGTGCTCCTGACCATTGGTATTTTCCTACACCAAAACCATAGCAATGGTAGTAGCAGAGGTAGAAATATACAAGAGAAAATCCTTTCAATAATCTGGGGGATGTATCACAGGTGAATGAGTCAGAGCATGTTTGAGATTATCAAAGGATGTTTGAGATTATCAAAGGCGCATTGGGATTCGTCATCCCAAAAGAATAGAGTGTCCTTTTTAAGGAGACGCATATAACCGTGCGTTTTCTCTGCGAAATTGCACATGAAATGACGGAGAAAGTTTGCCTTCCCTTGCAAACTTTGGAGTTCAAGGAGATTAGTTGGGGCTGGTAGAGATAAAATTATGGCAATTTTCAAAGGGTCAATCTGGATGCCATCCTTAGAGACCACAAAGCCTAATAGATGTCCCATCTCAACACAGAAAACACATTTATGTGGATTGAGCTGTATATTATAATGACAACATCTTAGGAAAATATCTCTAAGATGACAAGGGTGGCCCTCCCCTCATTGTGAATGAACAGGGAGGTCATCAAGGTACGGTCCAACAATATGTTTAATATTGTGAAATGCATAGGACATCGCACGATGGAATGTGGCTCCAGCATTTTTCAAGTCAAAAGGTAACTTATTATATGCAAAGGTTCCCCATGGACAAATGAATGTCATCTTGTGCTGATCGGTGGGTAATATCTCAATCTGATTATAACCGGAGAAGCCATCAATAAATGAGAAGATGACACTTCCAGCACAGTTGTGGATAATCTGATTGATGTACGGAGTAGGAAAGTTGTCCTTGGGACGAGCTTTAGTCAAATCCCTAAAGTCAATATAGACTCTAATGGTGCCCTGCTTTTTATTGTCAGGGACAATGTTCGATACCCATTCCGTCAGGGGTACTGGATAAATAAACCCAGCTTTGAGAAGTTTCTCTATTTCAGCTTTAATAGCTGCGACCTTCCGTGGATGGACTTGCCTTAGTTTTTTCCTGACAGGATTGGCCGTGGGATAGGTTTTAATCTCGTGGACCACAATGGACAGATCAATCCCCGACATCTCTTCATAGGACCAGGAAAAAATATCATGGAATTCTTTGAAAAGTGCCCTGTATGCTTGAGATTCATCTGCCGAGTAGTTCTTCCCAACATGAACATGCTTGATGGTACTAGGCTTGGTTGATATGTCAATCGGATTCGTCTAAGTAATGTTGCAAAGGTTTCCTTCAGAATTTGTGTCTTGCAACAATATGGGACTTTGGGGTACGTTGACAATATCAGTAGGAAACATGGATGCGTAATCATGGTTAACCAAACTAGTGTTGGGGAGGAACATGGATCTATGATGGTGATCCTCCCAAATGGACTCATCCGTACTCATGATCTCCATAATAGACTCGTTAGAAGGAAAATTCTCAAAGAGATAATCTAGAATAGGAAGAGATGGTTCTAACCAGTAAGGTAAATGGTAAGGATCCAAAGCCACTAGATGAAGGTCATCAGTGTGATCATCAGAAAGGATTTGAATGGTGTCATACATTGCTTCATGTGAAATCAACAAGGTGGAATCAACAACTTGTTTTCCCTTAGGCTCACAATCAAACGAGGCAATCATATGGACTGTCACAGAATCCGTCTTAGGAGGAGTGGATGGAAAAATACCCATAAGGGATGCATCCTTCAACATGCCTACCCCAAATGACTGGTAAGGAGGATGGGACTGGCCTAACATGGGGATTTTATTAGCCGTAGAGGTAGTAACATCCGGCGTACAGAAATCAAGCTGGTCAATAGTAACAATTATCCCTAGATGTGGAAATTGGACTGTTCGGAATACTGTTGAAGCGACAACAGTCATGGCATAAAACCAATTTCTTCCTAGAAGGAGGTTGTAATCTAACGGGGCATCTACCATTTCTACTTGAATGAAAACAGGTTTTCCCCCAATATTGACTACGAGGGATGATATGAGACCATGGATCTAGAAACCTCATCCATCAAAGGCCTTCAGAGTCGTAGGTGATGTTACAAGCTCGGGAGAGCCGAGATATTTCCAACAAGACAGAGACAAAACCAAGGTTGAAGCTCCTTCATCTAGTATTGTTCTAAAAACCTTCTTTCCCACTACTTTCGTAATGATTTGAAAATCAAGTTTATGAGGTAGCCTATACTTATAGTTCTCAATATTGAAATGAATCAAATTAGTATTATCCGAGTCTAAAGCTCCTATTGCCGTTAACCAGTTTTTGCACTGTGTAGGACAACTTTGGAGTACTTCCAGGGTAGACAATGCACAAGGTGCCTGAATGAGATCTTCAACTACATTATAAAATTAAGCAACTCGAGAATTAGGGTTAAATACATCCTTCCGAAGAGCACTCTTGGGTGGACACAAAATCATGTCGAGAGTAGGCTTCTCGATGGATAGGGGGACAGTAGACGAGGATTCCGGAAAACTAGTAGGGGGAGATTTCCCTAAAGAAGAACGATCTTCTTTCTTGTCTGTGGGTTTGTCATAATTTTGATTTCAAGTTTGTAGATTAATGGTATCCAAGGACATCATATGAATTTCCTCTAATGAACTAGAATTTCCTTGATTAGACATGTGGTCTATCAGTTGTTGTTGAGAGGGAAAAGGATTTGTGAGTATTGCGGGTGCAGGATTTGATTTCAGAAATTGGGAGATTTCGTCTTAACGAGGACACTCTTTTGTGAAATGGTCACCTCCGCATAGCAGACATGGATATTTTTGTTTTCTCTTCCCTTTATCGTTATCATTGTTGGTTGATCTTGGATTCTCCTGTTGGTTTCCGGGTTTTTTATTCTTATTTTTACCCTTCTTTTTATTATTACTTGAGGTTTGAGTACTTTGAATAGAATTGAACTCGACAGAAACCTTAGGAGGTGAAGGAGTAGGGGGGGCAGTCTGGGTTTGCTTGGTAGGTTTCGCTGCTTATGGGGATTGGATTGAATGAACAATCCCATCAACAAGTACTTCTACTGGTGGTTTTGCGGGCTCAGTGCTTGGGCGAGGAGCTTGAGGAATCAAATCATAAAGAGTTCCAGACTGGAAATAGACCAATTCTAGATACTGGGCTCGAATAATAGCCTGCTCTTCAGTAACGGAACCGCCCATAGCCACATCTCGGGCAATTGGAGGCAACAAAGATTTGGTAAACCAATCAGCTAATAACTGATCCAAAATAGGGGCCTTAATAATCCTTCTCCACCTTCTCCACTCATAGATATGATCGGATATGTGGGTGGAGGTGTTCTATCACAGAGAATTTAAGAGATCAGTACCCATTTCATAATGGATAGGGAGCTGAAAGTGTGTAAGAAACACGGTTTCCAAGGAGCCAAAATCCACAAACAAATGTTGCGGAAGTTTAATGTACCACTTCGCAGCTATACTGGTCAAAGTTCGTTAAAAAAATCGTAACCAAACTAAATCCTCCATAAGGGAGTTTGAAGAACACCACAGATGGAATGTCATGACATGGTTTTTTGGATCATCTCCTTGCTTCCCATCGAACTTTGGAATGTCTGATGGTAACTTTACCGGAATGGGAGGCCATGAGGGATTGTATCGAATGGGGTCATTAATCAACTTGGACAAGTCAGGAAATTCCAAAGTTGCTAGGAAAGGTAACTGAAGGTTAGGTTGTACATACTGGTAATATTGATATGGCATATAATTACTAGTAGGACTGTAAGTAGACTGATAGATAGGTTGTTGTGACGAAGAACTACCGGAAAATTTTCCCGCAGGGGGTTCATTTCTGGGATCAGGACCGTTGGGACGACTAGGGCCTCTGGGAGGAGGACCATCAGGGCCTCTAGGACCACCAAGACCATTGGGACCACTAGGACCATCGGGACCACCAAACCCTCCAGGGCCATTGTGGGGTAAACCTCCAGAGCCTCTGCAACCACTAGGAGGAGGGCCACCAGACCCTCCAGGGCCATTAGGGGGAAATCCACCAGGTCCCCCAGGACCACCAGGACCATAAGGAGGGAAGTTGGCAGGTCCTTCAAGACCATTAAGCCCCCATGGGGGAGGACCTCCATGAGGCGGTCCTCCGGCACGTCCTGCAGTATGTATAGGTATCCCCCTCGTAGCTGGCATGTAAAACCAGTTAGGTTGCCCCCATGGCGTAAAAGTATTACTAGGGTATGGAATTCCGGCATAAGGCATTCCTATAGGATTAGATGGATAATTAATATTTCCTACAGGTATTTGATAACCTTAACCTCCAGAAGATTGAATGGTTACAGGTTGTGCCCGGAAGGGCTGACCTGAACTAGATGGGGGATTAACCATATTAGTATGGGTGAGAGGGACATAAACTGTAGATTGTTCTATATTAGAGGTCTGTCCTTGAATAGGTACAATTCTGGTGCCAGATAACATAGGTCATGTCAGCGGTTGCCCCCCCGACACTAGAAGCTAATGACGAAATGGGAATTGAAGGTTGGGCCCCAAGTGCAGAAGACCTGGGAGGATTGGGAAAAAACATAACATAGGAGGTGGTGGGGTTGGTATTTTGACCTAGGTTGTGTGGAGTCACTGTGCTATCTATAATCGGTTCAATGGGTCTCATAGAATCAGCAAGTGAACGATATCCCATAGGCACAACTGTAGAACGTGATGGTGGTGTGCCCAATATGTCATCTATTTTCCTTTCAATATCCTATGCATGGAGAATGGTTGCGTGGTATTGTCTACATTCTTCTTCATCTGGAGAAACTTCTTCAGAATATTTTAAATGGGTTCCAAATGAGGCAATGGCCTATCCTATAGAGGTGTCCCAAAATGGAGCATTGGGACCATAATTCAGACATGTAGTATCATCAACATGACCTTCTATGGGAGAATGGAACTAGTTATTTCTCTGAGAAGGTTGTTGGACCAAGGGGGGCGAGTGTGAAGAATATGTTCCTCCACTTTCTGCAACCACATTATCTCCCACTTGGGAGGTGGTAGCAACTCCTTGGTCGATATCTTCCATTGGATTTTCTCCTGAACCAGGAATAAAATTGGGTGGCAAGCCCCATACTCTTCTGGACTGTCTTAGTTCAGCCAGTTTGTACAGTTCCTATCTAACCTAGGGTCTGAAAAACTAGAAAACACACCAAAAAATTTTCCTACTCAAGCTATAGGTCAAACAAGAAAACTTAAAATGACAGGAGGAGTTCAGATAGTCAGGTCTCTCACCAGGTTTGTCAAGAAGGTGCCACTCACGATATACCTCTAAGGTACGGGTGTAGTAATCTCCCTGAATGCTATTTTCAGTGTATGGCTCCAAGAAAGATGGCCAAAGGGCTTTTCTCATATAGATAAGGTATCCTAGTGGGGTCTCCCAATATACTCAAGGTACGTGGGAGCTCGAATCGGTAGTAGTGTTGTCTAACGCATAGTCGTACACAAGGGGCCTTCTGATATACAATCGAGTATGTGAAGTACCTTTCTATATACCTCAAGGGTACATGAAAGGGCGTTCGATATACCGACGGTACGTGGAAGAACCGCGCAAGTCCCAGGATGTAATGCTAACAAATAACCACAGCTCCTACGCTTAACGACGCCCAAACACGTCTCTAACCTATCACTCAAATTGCTATGTAAATTTTAACCTATAACAACCATTAATTTTAAAGTGGACGATTAGGTGAATGCATGGAGTTTTGACAAAAAAAGTAAAACCATGCAATATGCGTATGCAAATATTTCACTTTACCGTTCGATATGCCTACCTACGGGAGGGAAAGAGAGTATTTTCTTTTGTTTCAAAACCAAAAATATTTCCACACAACAATCTTGAACATAAAATCAAAGATAAGAAGCACTTTCCAAACTAATTTCTCTTTTTTGAAAGCAATAAGAAGGGGAAGAGTCTCTTTTCCTAAAAGAAAAACAAGAAGCACACTACATGCATATGCACTCTATTTTTTCAATTTTTCTTAAAAGATAGATAAATCTAACTTAAAACTACCATATTTTTATTTTGATGAGATAGTACTAAATGCATAAGAGACAAAAGAACATAAAGAGCCTGAAAGCTTGTAAGGCCAATTAGAGATCCAATGTCTAATGCTCAATGATGATAACCTAATCTCAGTCAAAAGTTTTCTTTTTAAAAGGAGGAAAAAGAAGTGCTCTATGAAAACAAAAAATGAAACCAAGATACTAATCAAATGTTTTTCTTTCAGCCTATATAACAGAAATGAAAAGAGATATTACTAACACACTAAGCTTTTCAAAAAACAAGAATTCCTTTCACAATCACAACCAACAAGCACAAAAGTGAATGAACAATCAATAATATTAATCTAGCTTTTGAATTTTCCAATCAAACCAATCTTTAACCATGAAATTTCAAACCACAAGCATCAGATTCTAACACACAAGCCTGATAGTGCAAGGCTGAAAGAAAATCAACTCAATTTTTTTGCAAAAAATGAGAAAAAAGAGGTCTTGGAATGATTCCTACCTGGCACCACGTTGCAGGGGTCTTGACAAAGCGGTTCTAGACTAGCACCACTTCTCGTCAACTGGACTCAGGCGGTGGCACCACGTGCTGCTAACTAGGTTCAGGGAGTGCCACCGCTTCTCACCAACTGCATAAGCACAGTTACCTGCATAAATCCAAAACACAAAGGAGAAAGACAGATAAAGTCAGAAAAAGATCAGATCAAGGTAAAAACTGACAGATTGAGAATAAAAAGGAGCATAAAAGGTCGAAATAATTCAGATCTAGACAGATCTGGAAGTTTCAAACCAAAATTCACTGAGTCAGATAGCAGATCTAACTGGAGAGATTTGGAGATGGATCCTGGATTCGGACAAGAGTTGAAGAACTGAGGAAGATCATATCAACTGATATATATATCTATCCCCAATGGAGTCAACAGATTTGTAAGCAGGAATATTTCACCTTCTGCGGACAGAAGCTATTCCTCTGGTCTGAATGGTTCAGATCTAGAACAAATGAGTGAATGACAAAGGATGAAGACACTCCCTAAATGTTGTAGACACATAGAATGCTGCTTCGATAGTGAGCCTATGTACCTGCAATCATATCAAACATAAAAACACATCAAAGCTACCAAAACATCATCTATTGATCCATGTTAGTGACTAAGGAATCTAACAACATTTACATGCGAAATCAAAACAACAGTAATGTGGGACGGAAATCAGCTTTGCATTAAGATGTATGGATAAGTTTACAACCAATTAAGCCTTAGTGTTGACATACATCTCCATGAAACCAACACTTTCATCTCCATAATGTTATCAATCCAAATGGCACTTCTTCGTCCAAGTGCCGACACTTTATATGTTGGCACACAAAAGGACACTTATGGATTGAAGGTTGCCTAAACACTATAGATGGGCATGACATGAGATGCATTCACTATCCAAACAGCTTGCCATTTGACCTTTTTATGTGTTGATTGTTGTACGCGACTATCTCCACAGCAACTCGTGTATATACATGACTATCTCCACAGCATCCCGCGTATTGTACGCGAGTATATTCATTGCAACCTACGTAAAGATCTGTACGCGGGTTTTCCTTACAGCAACTTGCGTGTTATACACGAGTTGCTAGTATCAATACTCGTGTACACATCCATTCAACATTAAAAATAATAAAACATGATTAATGGATATTTGTTGAGCCCTAATCATTAACTATCTCAATTGTCTCAACCTCCTCAACCTTCAAAACTGCTCTATTTCCTAAAGTATAAATAGAGGCCTTGGGGAGGGCATTAATCAATCAATCTGGGAGAGAAAAGTTATGCTGGTGGTATATCTTTAGAATTATTTAGAGCAGCAGAACTCAGAATCCTTTGGTTGTAGAGGAGTCCTTGTTTCAGGCGTTGGGTTGTACACTTATCTCATTCACTATTGTTAATAAAGAGAATTCTTCTTCCAACCTTGTGTTGAGTCTCTTTCATGTATCATTGTTTGATGAATATTTTTGATTAAGCACTCTATATATTGTTCATCTAACTTGTCATATATACATGTATAAGATTGTACTTGGATAATTGTCTCTTTGCAGGTGAAGGAGGTGCATCCCTGAAAGCTTTGGAGAGGAGCAGAGCGGGAGAAGACAAAGCTTGGATCAACCGTCGTTAATCGAGTGATTCCACCATATCTTCCTATTTCCTTTCTATACTTTAAAGCTGATTGTCTGCAATTTTTAGAAGTATACTGGTAACCCCAGACCCTAGGTTACAAGGGTGTTTATTCCTGAACAACATAACTGGTGACTCCGCTGGGGAGCCCGAACTGCTGTGGGTTATTTATGTTTACTGTTGCCCAGTCTTTTCCTTGATTGTATGTGTGGTCTCATGTCTTGGTTCATGCTTAGGGTAGTGTTTGAAGACCTTGAAAAAATTCTCTTTTTATTGGAAAACTTTATACCTTACGCGGGTTTCTCTTGCATACAGTCACATACAGAGGCCCACGTATGCGGGTTGCTCTCTAGGACAATCACGTATAGTACGTGGCTTGCCCTTGTACATAGTCGTATACAAGCTTGAGTATTCAAATTTTTGGGTTAGGGTTTTGTTTTTCCCTATCCATTTATAAAGTTTGTTTTCCAGTTGGTCTTCCTAATAAGCATTGCACTGTCAGTTTGATGACCTTGTTGGCCACACCTTGTGCTTTCTTGTGAAACCCTTGAGTTCTTCTTGTTTGGATTGTCTTCTGTTAGCAACTTGAAGTGGATTTGCATGTTTGGGTTATAAGTTCAAGTGTTGTTGTCTGAATCAGTGATCAGGGTTCTAGGCACTGCTTATCCCATTCTATTTTTTGATAGTATTTGGTTTTCCACTTGCCTTTGTGTCATCTCAGTGATTTTCTTTCATTGTGTCCGCCCAAGCTAGGGTTCCAAGTCTTCCATAGGTGGTTGATCTTTTGGTCTTATTAATATGTTTACCTCACTTTGCTTACTTTATACAGTTAGTTTAATTCAAGCATACTTGAGTTTTTGTGCATTTAGGTGCATATTAGTCTTTGATCATTTTAAAAAGTGAAAAGAAAACATTTAGAAGCTTTTGCATTTGATTTTGCACAGAGTAGTTTTATTTTCAGTTTTTAAAATATAATATCAGAAAACTACAAAAAATATAGTCTTAGTGTTCTCTTTATCGTTGCATTTTCATCAATTTATATTTACAACAAAAAAAAATTGTTTTTTAGTAGTGGTAATTTGCTTTGGAAATATACACCTTTGTTTTACATATTCTTATCAAGTCAAAAACATCATAGTCCTTCACTCCACTTCCTTCTGAGTAAAAAATAGCCCTTAAAATGAACGCAATAATTAAAATTTATTAGTAATTTTTATTTTTTAGGGCCATACACCTACTAGCTTAGGCTAGACTTGTGGGATAGGAAGTGTAAACTTCCCATAAGTTTTAAAATTCAAACATAGTGGGCTTATCGACAGGTAAATCCTTCTCTTTATCGATAGTATCTGGGAAGCTCCTCTCAAACGTGAGTCAAGAACGAGGTGGCATGGAGGCATTGGACTGAGGAGATAACCCTCCAATTCCTTGTCGAAACATAAATCAGGACTTTTACACATCTGGGGATTCTGTCCTAGATAGAGTTTCGGGCTCAGCTACCCTACCCATGCATACAAATTAGGCTTGCGACTGTCCCCCCAGATTGTTGGTATAGTTAAGGTAGCCTCTAGTCTCTTGACATCTAGGGTTCATACATAGGTAAACCGGAAGGAAATTTCTAGTTCACCTTGGATGGGCTTGGGAGGTAACCCTTGTTGAAAGTGTACGAGGGCGGTGGGTGATTCCTCTGCTTATGCCTAAGAACCTCTTCAAGGATGCCAAGTAATTGTTCTTCAGCTTTCTTCAAGAAAGCATATCTTTTAGCCTTGCTAACTGTTGAGACTTTAGGAGTTTTCATAGTGATTATTCTGTGCTTTGTCTGTGTTTAGCCAACCTTAGGGTTTGAATTGTCAAATTTACAATCGTGGAGGACCGACCTATAAGAAGGTCACGAAGGTTGCAAAACCTTCCTCCTCTCATCACATTGGAACCTCCACCTCCACCTCCACCTCAAAGGCGGAGATTGGACACGAACGGTTCATTTGAACCGATAGGAGTAAGTGAAGTTCCAGGTGAACCAACACTTAGGGCTAACCACTCTAATTTTAATACAGTTGAGATAGAAGACTTGGAGGATGACAAGTTTGCAAGGAATTTTAATACACCCTTGACTGGCTTAAACGATCCTGTGATCGTCCAGGTTAGGCCTTTTGATTCACCTATTTTAGGTGTCTCTGTGGGCAGGACAATGTCTTCTGTGGGAGAAAGTTCTTTTTTTTCACCTTAGCCATTCCAGCTGAAGTGGTACTACCTCCCTCGGTAAGTGACCCTATATCTAGCATACCTACTACGCCCTTAACTCCAGCGAGCCGGGTGGTTCAACCACTGGTTCCCACAAGCCTATAAGGTGCTTCTAGTGGCATGGTTACTGGGATTCCTAGTATACCTACTATTCCTTCCTCCTTCACACACACTACCCAGAGTGGTCCGGTAGGATCCTCGGCTTTCATCCAAGGATTTCCTTGGAATGGGGGGCATATTCCCCCATCCACTCCATATGTAGTCCCATCACCTTCTTAAGTAGGAGTGCAGTTTGGAAACACTACCTCTTATGGGAAAGGTTTTCAAACTCCAGTCTCGGCCCCATTCACGAGCTCTCCCTTTTCATTATTTAGCGAAGGGATACCTGCTCCTATTTTTCAAACTCCAGTTTCGACTGGGACGGCCCGAACCTCTTATACTGCACCTCCCATCCACAATCCTATGGCTTACGGATGGAATCCATTTCAAAGTAATCCATCCACTTCGCAACCGGCGGCAGGGGGCAACCCCACCTTTACATATGGGAATTTTGGGGCAAATCCCTCTAATCCCTAGACTGACACTTTTAGTGCTCCGGTTTGACCCAAGCTTTCGTTCCTGGCAACGTTAAACTTGCCAGATTTGTCTAAATTTATGAACGAATCAGTGAGGCATGACCCCTCGTGGCCACCTATTCCCACCAAATTGCCATTGAACATCCCAAAATTTGAGGGCAAAGTTGGTGAAGAACCCGGGGCTCATGCCACCACTTTTCATTTATGGTGTTCTTCTAATTCATTGAATGAAGATTCAGTCAGGTTGAGGCTGTTCCAAAGAATCTTAACGAGTACTGCAGCGAAATGGTACATTGAGTTGCCTTTTGCTGCATTCAGTAGTTTTTGGGACTTGGCTAGTGTATTCCTTAGCCACTTTCAGCTTCCAGTCTGATATGATTTCAGAATGGACTTGTTATCTACCTTCAGGAAGAACAAGGCTACCCACATCTAGAATCACATCCAAGAGTGGAGGAGGTGAAAGAGCCTTATTAAAGCCACTATTCCTCCTGATTTTTTACTAGAGTGGTTCCATAAATCCCTATTGCCTTACATATCTAAGGACGTATTCACTTCAGGAGTGACGAATGAAGAAGAAGCCATTCTAAGGGCCTATCAATTGGATTTGATTTATTCACAATCTAGGATCTTGTATGAGATTATCCCTGAGGCACCAAGGCCTACCCATGATGCAGAGAGACATAAGCCTGGACCCCATGTCGATGGTGTGGTTGGGTCCGTAAACTCTCCTACTATAGAATCTTTGGCCAAACAGCTCCATCAGCTGTCCGTCAAACATTCTATGGCGGAGGCAGCAAAGGCTTCCCCCTCACCCCAAAATGCAAATATTTTTGCACAGACCTCTCAGAAAGGCAATCAGCAGCCCAGTGGGAAGAAGAAGAGAGGAAAGAAAGGGGAGGGAAATAAAAACAAGCAGAAACCCACAAATAGTGCTGATGGGGGAAAGAAAGAAAAGAAAAAGGTAAAATTCCCGTGTAAGTTGTGCCATGAGGATCACATCACTCACCTTTGTCCCCTGATGGAACAAGCCCAGAAGATACTAAAAGCTCAACAACTGACTGTCCTGAAGGATCCTTTTCCCCAAGGGAAGAATTTTGGTTCAGCTTCTAATGTAGCAGGGGGCACTTCAAATGCCCTTGACCCCAATTATATCAACATGGTTCGATCTTCAACTTTGCCACAGACTAGTAATAAAAAATATGAAAAAGATACTTCTAAGAAGGGTAAGGCTATAGGTGAAACTTCTAACCCTCTCACAATCGAGAAGCCTGCTGAAACTGTGCCTAAGATACTAAAAGACCTCTTTAAGAAGACCTTGCATAACCCTAATGCTAGGGCTGCTTCAAACTACTCCGTGGTTGAAGACTTAGCCCAAAATCCTTGTGCAATTTTAGCTTTAGAGGTGGTACAAAACTATCCCGCCTAGCGGGATGCCCTCTTAGCAGCCTTAGGAAACATGGACTCGTCGAGTCTCATGGCAAAATTTCACTTGTCTGATGTCAAAATTCACCTACCTTACCATGTAGCCTTATCAGTAGATGGAATCCATGGTGGAAACACCATTGGAAGGGTAGTTGTTGATGAGGATGCTTCTACATGCGTTATTTCCTTGTCATGTTGGAAAGCTCTCGGATTCCCAAAGATGGTCCCGTCAAACACTCTACTTACTGCTTTTGATGGAAGGTCATTCCGTCTGCATGGTATCCTACCAGATTTTGAAATTAAACTGTCAGGGAAAGTAGTGTATGTTGAGGTGGAAGTTATTGATGCACCTTTGGACTATAATTTGCTTTTGGGAAGAAGCTAGACTTATGCCAAGTCCGCTATTGCGTCAGTCGTCTTTTGGGTGGTAGTATTTCCACACGAAGGGAAGTTGGTTACTATTGACCAACTCGATTTTACTAAAAAAGGCTGCATGGAGTCTAATGAGTCATATGTGCCATTGGTTGATCAGGTCAAACCTATTGCACAGAGCTTGGGGGCTGGAATGTATGCATCACTGATGGGCACATTTGATCTTCCAGCCCCGATTAACTATATAGGTTCTACTAGTGTGGGGAAGTCCATAGCCACAGTTATTGATAGGACTAATCCTTGGGTTCTCCCTTCCCCCCATGAACCAGAATTTCCCTTATCGACAGTGGAAGTGGCTTACCAAGCTATCACTCAAACCACTGTTGATCCCATTCCAGACCCTCTCACAGTCTCAGAGGACCTGGAAGAAGTCTATTTGCCTGCTTTGGCAGAAAACTCTTTGCATTCTATGGATTGTTTAGATATGGTTTTACCTTCTGATGAAGCCATTCTGGAAGCCATGTGCGGGCGTGATAAGATCTATGAAGATCTTCATCATCGATCCTGTTTTCTCCCAGAGCTAAGTAGGATAGAGAACAAGAGTTTCATATGAGACTAGCGCACGATGTTGATACACCCATCAATCCCTTACCAAGGGAAGGAATTTTTGTCGAGGGGAATATGGAAAATATTTCCGCTACTATCCCAATCAACATCTCTGTAAATCCTGACGTTGTGGAAAATATACATATCGGTGCAAATTTCTCTCCTGAGGAGATTGCAATCTATACGTCCTTGTTCAAGGAATTCCATGACGTTTTTGCCTGGTCATATGAGGAGATGCCAGGAAATGATCCATTGATAGTTGAGCATGAGATCCGAACATACCTTGATGCTAAACCTGTTCGAAAAAAGTTAAGACCTGTTAACCTACGTAAAGCGGCGGCTGTGAAGGCTGAAGTTGAAAAATTGTTGAAAGTCGGTTTTATTTATTCCATATCTCTGACATAATGGGTATCCAACCCAGTTCCTGTTTATAAGAAGCAAGGGACCATACGCGTCTGTATTGACTTTTGAGATTTGAATAAAGCATGTCCTAAGGACAAATATCCCACGCCATTTATAGATCAAATTATAGATGCTTGCGCGGGAAGTGAAGTTTTCTCGTTTATGGATGGTCTCTCCGGATACAATCAAATTCAAATAAAACCAGAAGACCAACATAAAACTGCTTTCATTTGTCCTTGGGTTACCTTCGCGTACAAAAAAATGCCCTTTGGATTGAAAAATGTTGGGGCGACCTTTCAACGGGAAATGAACTTTTCCTTCCATGATATCAAATCCATTGTCGAACCTTACCTTGATGATCTACCTGCACATTCTCGTAAGAGGATTGACCCTCCAAATCACCTATGGTTGATATTTGAGCGATGCAAATACTATAGGATCCGCTTGAATCCCCACAAGTGCGTATTTTGTGTTAAGTCAGGGAGACTGCTCTGATTCATTGTCTCTAATAGAGGCATTCAAGTGGATCCATTAAAAGTAGAGGCCATTGCAAATCTGCCTCCTCCTTGTTCTATCAGGAAACTTCAGAGCCTGCAGGGAAAGTCCAATTTTCTCCGACGTTTCATTGTAAACTATGCCAATATTACCAAGGGTTTCATGTGCCTGCTAAAACAAGACACCCCATTTGTATGGGATGAAACTGTACAACTCGCTTTCAAGGCATTGAAAAAATCTTTGTTGTCGGCACCTTTACTGCGTCCGCTAGATTACTCTAGGGATTTTATATTGTATCTGGCCGTGTCTGAGTCGACCATTGGGGTAGTCCTAGTCCAGGAAGACGATAAGCTCTAGGAGCATGTCATTTACTATCTTAGCCGTGCTTTAGCCGGACCTGAACTCAGGTACTCCCATGTCGAGAAATTGGCCTTAGCAGTTATCTATGCTGTTCAAAGATTACGTCACTACATCTTACTAAGGACTACAATAGTAGTGGTGGATGTTAATCCTTTTCAATATGTTTTATTCTGACGTATTGTTGGAGGAAAATTCAACAAATGGATAGTCATTCTCCAAGAGTTTGACTTGGATTTCCAATCCGCTAAGTCTAAAAAATCCTTAGTTTTTGTTGAGCTTATAATAGAATTTCCAACTAAAGAAGATGTAGTCATTGAAGAAGACTCATTCTGAGATGAGCATATCTTCTTGATATCCACCTATGACCCCTGGTACAGAGATATACTTATATATCTCCAGACTTTGAAGTATCCTACAGCTTCCTCATGGGAGGAACGACGTAAATTACGCCTTCATGCTAAGAACTAACTCATCATAGGAGATACTTTATATCGTAGAGGGGTAGATTCCATTTTGCATCGATGTCTTACCCATGAGGAAGTGGAGATTGTCCTGAATGATTCTCATAGTGGAGCATGTGGGGGTCATTTATCTGGGTTAGTAACGACCCAGAAGATACTATGTGTCAGTTATTTCTATCCCACGATCTTTAAGGATTGTGTGGAAGCCGTGAAGCGCTGTCATCCATGTCAGCTTTACACCAGAAAAATGTGGTCACATCCCGCTCCGTTATTTCCCATTGTCTCAGTGGGCCCCTTCATGAAGTGGGGGATTTATTACATGATGTGTAACCCAGCCTCGGCTGGGGGGCACAAATATATCATTGTCGCTGTGGACTCTTTTACGAAATGGGCAGAGGCAATGCCCACCTTCAAAGCCGATTGGGAAACTATAGCTTTCTTTGTGTTCAATCAGATTATAGCACAGTTTGGTATACCCAAGGTGATTGTTACTGACCATGGCAGTCATTTTCAAAATAGCATGATGATGGAACTGACCACTATTCTTGGATTCAGACAAGAACATTCATCTTCGTACTATCCTCAAGAAAACCGTCAGGTTGAGGCTATTAATAAAACTTTGAAGACTATCCTCAAACGTACTATTAATTTAGCTCGTTCTAACTGGCATATCATGCTATACCCCGCACTTTGGGCATACTGAACTAATTTAAAAACTACTACGGGTTTCTCCCTCTTCCAACTCATTCATGGAGTGGAAGTCGTTACCTCGGTTGAATGTGAAATCACGTCTTTGAAAATAGCTATTCATGTGTTACCTGATACGACAGAGCTTGAAGAACATCTATTACACTTAAACATCTTAATGAACAGTGTAGAGATGCGTTGACAGCAAATCAAGCTCACAAAAATAGGGTCGAAATCCAATATGATAAGTTGGTAAAGCCTCGGATTTTCTCTGAGGGAGAACTTGTTTTGCTCTGGGACCAATACAAAGAACCCCTAGGGGTAAGAAAATTCAAGGCCATGTGGTTGGGGCCTTATGTCGTGTCGAATGTCTTAAAGAAGGGTGCATATGCCATTAATTGATTTTGATGGGAATAAGCTGCCTAAGCCTAGAAATGGGCTCTAGCTAAAAAAGTACTATGCCTAGGCTTAGCGCTTTTTCTTGTATTTTATTGTATGTATTTTTATATACACTAGTTCGTCATTTTGTGTTTTTTATACCATCTATTGGTTGTTTTAGATGTCTTCCTAGAGGTTCGTAGGTTTCATTGATGGTGCTAGTCGCCACACTTGTAATATAGCTTCAGCGGCATGGGTCATTTATTCTCCCTCAGGACAGTTAGTTGCCTCAGGAGGTGCTTGCTTAGGTCCTGCTTCTAATAATGTCGTTGAGTATAGGGCTGTAATTGAGATTCTATGGGATGCTTTTTCACATGGTATCACTCAGCTGGAAGTCCAACTGGACTCTCAACTAGTGGTTTCCAGCTCAATCGAGCTTATCAGGTGTGGAACCCTATTCTATTGCGTCAGTTTATGCAAGTTAGGTTATTGGAAAGAAATTTTGAATTCATTACATTCAATTATATTCCAAGAAATCAGAATTCATTAACTGATGCATATGCTAATTACATCTTGGATTGGCATTTAACACATTTTTTATAAAAATATACAGCATACACATAAGAAACATTTGTAAATAACCGACAAAATATATATATATATATATGAGTATCTGTCTATAGATAGGTCGAGTCTTTGATCCTCAGATCCAGTCATAACTGTATAATATACAAAAAATATGCAAAATATGGATCATATTCCATCAAATTCCCTAGATCTAAGCAGGACCACCCTGGTCACTTGGACCACCTTGGTCCCCCTGGACTCCCTGTACTCTGGTTTCTTTATCCTCTTCGGCTTCAGCAGCCTCAACAACATCTATGTATACTAAAACTGCTCTGGCTACCCACCTCAAAAGGCGTATCTAGATAGGTGGAAGTCCAACCACATACTCCTTCATGATGACTAGGATGTGCTCTATCCACAAGGTGGGTACTCTCTGGGTAAGCCTAGCCAGCTTCCCCTCCAGAACCCTAATCAGCCCCTTGTCTTCACCTAAGACAGGACGCACATACATGCATGGATGCCCTTCAGGGTGGACTGGTCCAATATCTACATCTTGACATGTTTATAGGATTAGAACTCTTATACATATGCATATATCTATATATTTAAAATTCATAAAAATTTTAAAAACTTGAAAATAAAAATTACCTATCTCTCCCCATGCTCCTCCTGGAGGGAGGACAAGGACTGGATCACCACGGAAATCCATCCTAGCATATGGAAACTGCTCCAGTGCTGGAAACTGTCGCTCCCGCCAAAATTAGAATTCATCGTCATATACACTCTGCACTGAGACACCTCCTCCCTGGTGGAGGAATATATCTCCCCATCTACTCAGCTTAGGTTGACGAGGAGAATGAACTGGTAGGGGTACTACAGGGCTCAATCCTGGCACTCTCTCGAATAAGAAGGCAACTAGTATGCTAGAATATCCAAAGTTCTTCCTCCTTCCTCTCTTGCAGTCAGAGAGTTGTTTTCTCAAAATTGGGATAACTCCTGAGCTCCAATCATATAGGGCCCCCTGCATGCAATCCACTTCCAACCTCATCTGGTTTCATGTAGCGAGATGAAGAGAAGATGATCCCACAACCCTCACTATGGTACTTGTCAATACCTATAGAGGAAGATCACGTATGTGTACAATAGGGATACAACTCCCTCTCTTTTGGGTACCTGGTGCGTAGTATATATCAATGTAGTTTTGGACACTCAGAGGGTCACAGCCTCTGTCGGTGCCCTCCAAATTGATTAGCTCCTCATCGTGACATACCGGCAATGAAATATATATCCTATGAAGTAATCTCCAAGGATTCACCTTGAAGGTCGAAAATGCCTAAATCATGATCCCAGTAGTTTATCATGAACTCTAGCAGGTGGACATTGGCCCACATAAGTGATGTGCAAAATAATTTCAACAACCCACTTGACTGCAAAACATTTACGTTGGGGGCACTTTGGAGTGCTTCTTGGTCCATATCCTCATGCTCACACTCCCTCCACTCAAGAACCATCTTCAAACCTAGTAAAACAAACATTGCAAACCTTCAGTTTCATGAAAAAATTCAAAATTTTGACCCAAACCACTACTTTTTCCCCTCATGCAGCATACGCGATTGTCTAGTTAGGCATATCGCATAATGTATGCAACTATCCTTCAGGGAAACCCGCGTACAGAATGCGTGTATGCGATTTTCAATATAGAGAACCCGCATACACAGCGTTCCTTACTTAAGGGCACTCAAAAATATAAAATTTGGACTCAATTTTGAAATTTGCTAGGATCAAATTGAAGAGCTTGGGGTGTAGTCTTACCTGACACTTGCGGAATTGGATTTGTTCCACCGGATTGTCCACACCGATCAACTGAAGGTAGAGGTGAAAACTTGTCTTTTATGGCTAAAATTCAAAATGGTGAGTTTTATTTATGTTTTTCAACTATTTATAGAAAGAAAACTTCTCAAGTGGGTTTTTTCCTATAGCTCATAATTCACTAAACTAATACCATATCTCTTTTTGCCTTGTAATAGGTTTATCATTGTTTTAAGATGGTTTTTGCTCATATAGGGTGTTTTTTTCTCGTTTCACATGCATTTTGCATCTATACTTACTCCATCTTAAACTTAGCAATCAACACTTTAACCACGGACTATGGTATTTTAAACCATTAGCTCCTTGTCTTTACCATTGTTCTTCCGTGGATAGGGCCTTCCTCTCATGAGTATCATCATTTAGAACCAATGTTGTCTTTCGATACTCATGTTGCAGCTGTCTTAGGTATAGGGGAATCCTTGTAGCTAATTTTCATGCCAAATGGAGCCTCATTTTGGTCTCTTTTTACAAGCTATCCCCTTATAGGACTGCCCACCTTTATGGAGTTTCTTTAAGCCCAGGTCTGACTCCTCAAAACAGACTTGACTGCTGAGTTAACTTGTCCGTTCAAGCTCGTTAAGAATATGTGAATGGGCATCCGCATTGGTGGTAGGTTATCTCTTTCTTGGACCATGCGGAATAATACGAGAAAGGATCGCTCTCTTTTCTATAGAATTGAGAAGATTATTCTCAGGCATAGGTTTATCACTTTGTCAAACATGAGGGACTAAATTTACAGAAAAGGAACACCTGGTATGAGCTTAGTTTTCTCTTTTTCATGCTCTGGACCTAAAACATGAAAAAGATTCTGAGTGTACTTTATGTCTTTGTCATGCTCGTTAAACACAAAGAACAAGGAATCAAGTTTATTGTTGTAAGCCCCATTTCTCGTACTCAAATGGATCTTTCTGAGTGATCTTGCTTTCCTTCACACTCGTAAAAATCAAGCTGTATATTGCTCTCGAAGGAGCGTTGGGTATGTGGTAATTTAACCTTTTTCGAACCTCCCTAACTAAGTACGAAAAAGGTTTACCTTTTCTTCTACAGAAGTTAAGAGAGTTCTTCTGTGGTATGTTTTATACTTTTTCGGCCTCCAGAGACTAAATTGGATGAAAAAGGACCCCCCTGGAGTCTTCTTTGGGGTTTTCAGATTCTCTAAATGTCAAAACACCAACTGAGCATGTACTAGTTCGGGCTCATTGAATCCACGAATCAGTGACACTATCAAGCATTATTCTCTCTTCTCTTCAAGCTTGTTAAAAAATGAAGAGAGATCCGAGTTGACTTTCCTGGACTCCTTAAAATTTAACAGGGAAGGTAAGGAAGAATTTTTCTCTTGGTTTTCAGTTAGTGGAAGCATGTCATCCTTGAACATAGCACTCTCTATTTTTTCTGATACCCATGTCTCAGTGTTCACTTTTAGTTCAGCTATTACTTCAAGTTTATTACTCCTCCTCTTGTTAGTTCTAACTGGGGAATCTGATCATGTCTCCTACATGACAGATAAGTCTGGTTGTTCTATCTATAAAGATAAAAGCTGTCTTGGGTCATCTCTGTGTCGTGCTCACTGTTCAAGGACTTAACTCAATGTCTGATCTATATCCTGATCCCATCATTGTCCTGTCTATTATCACTTGTGTCTCCCTTCCTTTACCCAGTTCCTAGTCACTCTTGTGATCCGTTGGAGGATTTATTTCCTTCCTTATCACAGAATGGTTTCACATAAGCACTTCCTAACGACGAAGACCTAGATTTTTGACGATCCTACCTTAGGATTCATTTTCATTACTAGTGAATTCCTTTGCTTCAGTTGTTGATTATCACCTATTGATTGGCAATCTGTTGAATCCACTCCATGTTCAACTTCAACCTGCATTTATTCACATGGCTTGGATTGTACTGGTTCTTTGGGATTGTTTATGAAGACCTTAGTTCTCTATCTATGGACTAAGTTGCGCAAGATTATGTTCTATCCATTTACACAGCTTCCAGATCTTTTAAGATTCATCATTATTGTATATTGTGGCTTTGATCCACCTTTTTAATATACATGGTCTTGTACCCATACTATATGATATACTCAAACATTGTAAAGGAGCTAGTGTTCCAGTATATTGAACATAGCATCCTCAGATATGAATTTGTATATGACATTATTATGTATTTGTTTCGGGTACTACCTCTACTCCATTGGATTTCTGAGTTCTCCAAAGATAATGATTATAATGTATTTCAGCCATCGCTTCCCTCTGACCTCACACATTAGGGGGCATCTGTTATCAATCCAAATTGCACTTCTCCATCCAAGTGCCGACACTTTATATGTTGGCACAAAAAAGGACACTTATGGATTGAAGGTTGCCTAAACACTATAGATGGGCATGACATGAGATGCATTCACTATCCAACCAACTTGCCATTTTACCTTTTTATATGTTGATTGTTGTACGCGACTATCTCCACAGCAACTCGTGTGCATACGCGACTATCTCCACAGCATCCCGCGTATTGTATGCGAGTATCTTCATTGTAACCTGCGTATAGATCTGTACGTGGGTTTCCCTTACAGAAACTCGCATGTTATACGCGGGTTTTCAGTATCAATACTTGTGTACACATCCATTTGACATTAAAAATAATAAAACATGATTAATGGAGATTTTTTGAGCCCTAATCATTAACTATCTCAACTGTCTCAACCTCCTCAACCTTCGAAACTACTCTATTTCCTAAAGTATAAATAGAGGCCTTAGGGAGGGCATTAATTAATCAATCTAGGAGAGAAAAGTTATGCTGGTGGTATATCTTCATAAGTATTTGGAGCAGAAGAACTCAGAATCCTTTGGTTGTAGAGGAGTCCTTGTTTCAGGCATTGGATTGTACACTTATCTCATTCACTATTGTTAATAAAGAGAATTCTTCTTCCAACCTTGTGTTGAGACTCTTTCATGTATCATTGTTTGATGAATATTTTTGATTAAGCACTCTATATATTGTTCAGCTAACTTGTCATATATACAAGTATAATATTGTACTTGGAGAATTGTCTCTTTGCAGGTGAAGGAGGTGCATCCCTAAAAGCTTTGGAGAGGAGAAGAGTGGGAGAAGACAAAGCTTGGATCAACCATCATTAATTGGGTGAGTCCACCATATCTTCCTATTTCCTTTCTATACTTTAAAGCTGATTGTCTGTAAGTTTTAGAAGTACGTTGGTAACCCTAGACCCTAGGTTACAAGGGTGTTTATTCCTGAACAACACATAAGCTCCAACTTTTCTCTCTATTCTCTCAAATGGCTTGGGCCAAGTGGTCAATCCAACAGCATAACAATACCTCTATAGTTCTCCCCCTCAACCATGGACATGAGCTTGTATTTATAAGGCTCAATGGATAGGGATGGTTGAGAGATTTGTGGGTGAGGTGGCCTCTAAGATCCTATGATGGGGGATCTTGAGATCAACTGACCCGCTATGATAGGGATAAGGGAGGACATGATGCTCATGATCTAGAAGCCTCGATAAACTTCTATTTTTCCCATTTTACCCAGGGTACTGCTTTTCTCCTCTTATGACAGAGCGGTTTAGGTTAGAAACGCTTATGGACCAAAGGCCACAGGCGGTGGCATCGCTTATGGCAAAGAAGATGCAGGCGGTGTGAGCAAGGTACCGCTCATGGTTAACAAGGAAAGTGCGGTGCTGAGTATTTTTATGTAATATGGACAAACAACATGGGTTTCCACTCCAAGTGTTGGGATTAAGGGAAAATATGTAAGTCAAAGGTCTTATCACATGGTGTTGACAGAGGTGGAAACAACACAAAAATTCCCAGGAGTGATCCCAACCACTGAACGTTAACAAAAACACTTCCCATCCCTGGGAAAAATGAAGAACACAATAGAGAACGTGAATGGTGAATGCCAAGAGCTCGAAAATAGTGGGGAAGGCCCAAAATGTGAATGATTTCACACACATCAAGTTCTGGATGCCTGAGAGAGCTCACATGAAGGAAAAATGGGTGAGGAAAAAATGCCCATGTGAAAGCATGGTAGAATGGCCTATGTATTTGGGTTTTTTCTTGCCCAAGGAGTCAAAAAGTGTTTATCAAAAACTAATCGCTTCTCCAATTTGAATTTGGGTTGTCATACCTTTCCCATCCCATGTAATAACCAACCCAACCAATTTTTGGCAATAATAAATGATTGGGTGAATGAGACAAGAAAGGTAGTTGACAGTTTGATGGGTTCTCCCTCTAACATTTTGCTTTTCCCCATTGGCCCTAAAGGTTTGAATATCCCCCCCCCTTATCCTTAGGAAATCATGCTTCTTCTCATTATTGTTGCATTGACATAGTTGGTTGTGGGTTTTTAATTAATTGCATATTTACATGATGATTTAAAATCGCAATGTGCCTGGCTAGCACAAAATACCATCGGCACCGATTTAATCGTCGGAACATAAAACGATAATCCATGGTGGAGCTTTTTCCTGTAGCTCCACACAATGATTAATTGCAATATGTACATCATATACATTCAATGCAAACAGGGTCAAAAATGGGGTGTTACAAGGATCCCCTGTCTCCCTTTCTTTTCATATTAATGGCGGAAGGGATGAGAAATCTCCTTCAAGATCAATCAATAAGAGGAGAGATTCATGGGATAGACTTCCACGAGGGAATGGATAAACAAAAACATCAACAATTCGTGGATGACACGATGTGAATGGGGTACCCTTTAGTCCAAGAGGCCCGAGCCTTGAAGAAAATTTTAATATATTTTGAAAAGGTTTCAGGGCTTAAAGTTAATTCTGATAAATCATGGGTGTTTTTCTTCAATACAACCAGTACTTCCCAGAGAAATATAATTCAGATCCAGGAATTCTCCAAAGGAACTATTCCATCTAAATACCTGGGAGCCCCGCTTATGGAATACATTATCTGGAGGGTCTCCTGGAAGGACCTTCTCGACATACTTAGAAGTAGGTTGTCAAGCTAGACTCTTCGACCCCTAAAGCCTCCCATGGCTGATTCTTGTCAAAGTAATTCTCTAGGAAATGTCGGTTTACCTCTTCTCTGTGCTCTCTATGCCAAAGTATGTTATTAACGAAATTCGAGGTATATAGAGAAATTTTCTATGGGGGGGAATGGAAGAGAAGAACAAATTCACCCTAGTTAGATGGGACAAAATATGTCTTCCAAAGGACAGGGGGGTTTGGGCATTAGAGACCCAGAGGTTATGAGTGAAATTCAAGGCTCTAAGATATGGTGGAGATGGTGCTACTACAATATGGAACCTTGGGATAAATTGTGGCATGTGAAATATGCCAGGGACATACCAAATGTTCAGTTGATTAGATATAATGAGGAGAGGTTGGGATCTCATATCTAGATGAAATCCCATTCAGGTCAAAAGCTTGTTCAGGATCATAGTTTTTGGGAAATATGTGATGGTGAACATGCTAATTTTTTGGATGACTCATGGAATCAACTTCCAAAAATAGGGGCATACCCTAGATGGAAAAACATCGGGGCCATAGGGATGGAAGAAGGAAAATTCAAGACATTCACTACAAGGAAGATCCTCCCTCAGATGGCCATAGGAAATGGTTGAGTTAGGACAGGTGGGAAGGACTTAAAAATGATGAGGATCTTCTCTCTTTAAAGGTCTCCCTACAAGAGAGATTCATTCACATCAAAATGGGAATGCATAAGTTGAGGTGGGTTTATAAGAAGAAAGTCAATTTTAGTATTAAAGAATCCTATGACATACGTACTTGCAGTGAGGAAGGGGAAGAAGCAATTTGGAATAAGATTTGGGAAATGAATCCATGGAAAAAGATGGCCATATTATGCTGGATGATTTTTAGGAGAAGGATTTTAATGGGAGAAAACCTAAGGAAAAGGGGAATTCAAGGCCCCTCCCAATGCCCCTTATTCCTCAACAATGAAGAAAACATGGAGCATCTTCTGAATGGATGCCCCTATACAACTTTGTTATGGTATAGAGGGGCTATAATATTTCAGAGGAGTGATCGAATGAGAGCTCAACCTAACCAATATATTTGGGAATGGAATGTTAAGTCCTTCAAAAATATGATTCTTGGGACGTTGTGGAAGATGTTCCCAGGGATGGTTCCCTGGAATGTGTAGAAGGAGAGAAACAAACGCATATTCTGGGATAAGAATCACATCGAAGATGAGGTGTGGAAGAATTTGGTCAATAACCTTCAAGATACTATAAGAAGCTTTTAGTGGGGAGAGATAGACAAGGACCTCTCGGAGGATGAAGCTCGCATTGCAACAGGATGGGGCTTGGGAAGGAGAGACCTAGATGGGATTCAATGGAAATACAATATATGCAGACCATCTAGTCCGAACTTTTGGTCTTACCTACTGTCGAATGCATTTAAAGTGAACTTTGATGGGGCATCCAAAGTAAATCCAAGAGCAGCAGGGTACGGGGGAGGATGTAAAAATGATTCTAGGGTTGTCTTGAAATTTTACTTTGGATATCTAGGTAATGACACAAAAAATTCTGCTGAAATGGAAGGCCTCATCCAAGGTCTCAAACTTGTGGCCAGGGAAGGATGGTTTCCAGTGACTTTGGACGGTGACTCCAAGATTATCGTACAGATGGAAAATAAATTGTCCAGCGACCAATTGAAGGAGAAAATCACCACTAGCTAGCGACTCTCAAGCAAGATAGAAAACCTGAGGTACCTTGTTACTATTCATAATTCCCTATCCTTTAGCCACATATGGCGAGAGGTGAATAAGGTAGCGGATCTCTTGTCCAACCTTGGATCCGAAGGGGGTGGGGCCCTCACTATAGGTAATATGGATGATTTTGTGAATGAAAATTGGGTGCCCAACTATAGCCACCTGGCTGACTCAGATTATGAAAAAATAAGACAAGTGGACGACAATGGGCAAGAAACCCAAGACAATGATAGGAGGAAGATGGATATCGCAGCTATGGTGTCATATCACCAAAGGTAATCATGCATAAAATGACAAGTATCACTCTTTCGACTATGGAGCTAGGCACAAGAGGGTATGTGGTTAAGCGTGTGAAGAGATGGAGGTCGGATTCACACCAGTTTCCATATCTAGGAATTAAGTTCCTTGTGATGTTAATATCCGGGAGGAGTAGGTATACGGGAGTTGGAAGGTACCTACCGAAGGAGGGAAGGATCAAACCTATTATAGTAATCATGGCTTTCTTGGCTTTATGTCCGAGCGAAATTCATGGCATTTCCATCTGCAATCCGCGTTGCGCTAGTATTTTTTCTTCTTTAGATATGGAAAGTATCCCTAGGAGCGGTTAAGAGATATGATTGCATTAGTACTACCGCTTGATTGTGTGTGGTTCCTTCTGAAAATTTCCAAAATGGATCCCAAACAACATAACAATTTAGAATCTAGGATGGGTTTAGGAGCTTGTGGGCAGAGGGGAAAAGGAAAGACGGTGAAACAGAAGGGGGGAAGTGGGGGTCATGTCACGAGGGCCCAAACTCAGGCCCAAGCTATGACCACCTTCTTTCGAGACCGTATTACTTTTGTGGTTCGATATGAAATCAAATCCATTGAAAAGAATCTATGGAAAGAGGTGCAAACAGTTCCCATTGAGGACATTTAGATGGAAGTTGAAGAGTGGGTAGTGGACCCTGGTACCACGGCTGGAAGGGCCTCTCCATATGATAGGATGATAATGGTTTATTGGTTGATGAATAACCTAATGTTTCATGTTTCCACGAGTGGCACTATTAAGAGTCAGGGGGATGAGGAACCTATGCAGGCATTGGAGGGCCATAATGCATACAATCGTCTGATGCACCGCAAAATAGACCTGATTGCGTCCAAGTTGGGAATTTTTTTCTATTGTCCCAGTGTTGATGTATATGTAACTTCGGAATGTATTCTTCTATGTATCTTATATATTGTAACCTGATGTTTATTCCGGGATGTTTCTATTATGTATTTGAGTCATATTGTCTTACCCCGATGTTCCGATCGGGAGGATTATTAATGTAAACAAGTCTTGTCAAGTCATTAGGTAAGTCCCCTCAGTTTCGGGGCACTTGGGTTATTATACACTAATTAAGGTGTAGGCTCGAGTAAGTAATTGTAAGTTAAGCCTACATGGTTGAGTGCACTTCAATTCAACGGAAGAATATAAATAGAGAGTGAGAGTCTCTCTATTTATCACTTGTGAAATTACATCACTTGCTCTCTCAAGTGTGGCGCACCTTTGGAGAAGGAAATACCTTGGCTTGACAGAAGACAGAAGGCTGCTGTTGTGTTGGGAGGTCATCTTACTGTTTTGGGTTTCACATCTTGTGGTGATACTATCTTAGAGGAAGTTGAGGGGTTTTCTCCATTTATGGTTTCCCCTGTCAAAACTCTTTGTGTCTCTTGTCTCATGTGATGTGCTTATGTTATTGTTGTGCTTGTTATTCTCTCAGTGAAAAGATCCTAACATAATGCTAGCTTAAATGTTGAAAAACTAACACCCAGTATGCAGAACATGGATACATTCTACACCAGTAAAAGGAGGAGTTAGAGTGTAGACTTGAAGCAGGGGGAGGGCAAGGAGATGAAGTTGCCTAAAAATATTAATATGACAATCATGGAAGGCACAAGTGTAGAATATTGTTCCAAGAATATGGTTTGAGTTCCCAAGACTAGCTCTGTGCAAGTTTAGTTTCCAGTTTCCTTTTAATAGTAATGAATTAATAGTAGAAATAGTATATAACAGAAAATGGAATAGTCTTTATTTCCTTTTTTGGAATCTTGTTCAGAACAGACAAGTATTTTTGAGTATTTTTGTATTGTCATATATGGCTATTGATTCTGAGACTCTGATACTCTAAAAGAGCGATATGTATTTGGTTTTTAAGAAGTAATATAGTTTTATTTACAAAAAAATCACTAGAAACACTATTGTCATTAACATTAGGGGTTTTTTTGTACCAAAGTCTTAAAAACACAAGTCAAACTTAGAAAAGTCAAGAATCAAGGTGTATACTATAGTATTAGAGCAATCCTAACTTGTAAATAGAATAAAGAAAACTTGAGGATCTAACTTAGAAACCCCAAAAGAGATGGCTTCTCCTCGGTGGATTCACCAATTCCGTTGTAATGAAATCTATTCTATGACTAGAGTGAAGTCACCAACATACTAGGTTTCTATGATACTACATCTAAGGTTTGACGATAAAAAAATTAGATTCTAGATTCAATCAAAATTATACAAATATTTTGAAAGATAGAGAATGGTGTACATTTTTTTATATCAATGGTTCCTAGATTTATTTTCTCCTTAGAATTTCTTCAAATATTCAACCCATCAACCTACGAAACAATCATAATACCTTCCTTAAAATATTATGAAAGTAATAAATATTATTGATAAATTGAAATAAGAACAAGAACATGAATCTATAAATCAACTTTCAATATATAAACACCCATTTATTCATCAATCATGACATTATGTCAGAATTTTGGGAAGGGAAAGATGACAAATATTTATTGAAATAGTAGAAACAAGTACAATATTACCTCTTCTCTAGCTCAACACCTCACGAAACCAAGATCCAAGGCATACTGCTCTTCTTCTCCAAGAATCCCAACCGATTTACAAGTATATCAAATTAATGAAGCTATTTTGGGGAAGTAAGTTCAAGACACGGGGAATGGAAATCAAATCCCATGGATAATGATCACCAAGGATGGAGATTAGAAATTCCTCCAACATAACAAGACTTAGGAAAAAATTCCCCTCTAATTGCTTACCTCCCTTCCATTTATAGTAGGTGGAGATATATATGATCAAATGTGAGGAGATTGTAAGTAATGGTGTAGTTACCAAACAACCCAAACTGCCCCAATTTATATATTAGAATTTTTAGGGGAAAACGCTAGTAATGTGAATAAAACAAGCTTATAACACCCTTTTAAACCAAAGGAAACAAGTGTTTTCACGATATTGATGAAAAATGCTTGCAAAGTGAAAGAAAGTAAGGTGTAAAACACTGTTTCATAGGTCATTAGGATCTTTTTTGGCTTAAAATCAGTAACAAAACTTATAAGTGCTAGGGAATCACTAAATGATTAAGGTCATAGAATCATATATCAAATCAAGGCTCTTCCATCCATAGTGTCCTTTTGTGTGAGCGATAGTCAACATTAAAGTGTCGTAATGAGAGTGACATCATGAAATTGTCATCATGAAAGTGTTGTCATGACTTAAGAAGTGCCTATTTGGGCTATAACAGTCATGTTACGTAATGTAATGTTTCCATGTTGGATCATGACTTATGAAAAATAAAAAGTAATTAAAAAAATCATGTTGGATCATAAAATAAAAAAATTAAAACCATCATAGATCCATTGCAAACCCATATCTAATAAGCATTGAGAGGGATCCAATTTCTTGAGGTGTAAACATTTTCTTAATGTGCAAAAAATTAAGATAAAAATAATTTATACTGCGTGAAATTGGATCCCTCCCAATGCTTACTAGATATGAGTTTAAGATGGATCTATGTTGGTTGTATATATAATGATAAGATTGCATATTGTCTTGAGGATTCTTATCTCAAGAAATTTCTAGAAAATGGTAAGGCCATGATTTCTTTATTTATGAATACAAATACATATGGTAAGAATTATGATATTTCTTTAAAGAAAATTTGCTCTAAATCCATTTCACAATTTTCAATTTTATTTCTTGATAAGATTCTTTTTTTATTTTGATCCTCATAAGATATGTGTTCCTTCCATTTCACAAACATTAAATTATTTCCATTCATTTTCTATGATCCAATTGAAGCTTGGTTGGAAGAACCTTTTGAAGAAGTTTCCATTTCATATTTTGGTCATGGAACATAGGAAATTATATTCACTTTTTGTGATCCTTGGATTTCAATTACTACAATTTCCAATACTCATGCTTGACATGTTTCCTTTTGCAGGTTTGAAGTTACATGAATGGTAGCATTGGAGATTTGATTTCACTTAGTGTTTTGATCATAAAAGTAGTGTACAATAGGTTTAGAAGTAGATTAATTAGTTTTTGTTTGCTTCTTTTGTAAGTAGATTATTTCTCTTTTGTTCACTCAAATAATGTAGTTGTGAAAGCGATACATCAAGATCGAGCTGGAAATGACCCATTATGTAAATACATTCAAGGAAGTTTATTTTAATTTCCTTTTTTTTTCGCTATCTATACTCTTTTTCTTTTCATTAATTTTCATTCTTTTATCTCTTTTGATGTGTAACTTTATGAATGTACCACGCTCGTCTTGAAAGTGATGCCATAATTATACATTTTCTTTAGGATTTATATTTATGATCTTCCTTTATCTATTTTAGTTTGATTTTGAATAAATTAGGCTTGATTATCTTAATATCTCATTCGTTGGTTAGAGAATTTTTTTATTATCACAATCTTAATTTAAAGGGATTTTAAGTATGGGAACATGACTTCAGAGATGATGCAATTATACTTTTTTTGCAAAATCATTTCCTCTATATCATCACATCCAATTCAATGTGCATGTCTTGTCCATATCTCATTTCACCATTTTCATTCCATTTGCATCTTCGACAAACTTGCCAAGTTTCATCCTATACGTTGTTATGCCATGGTCAAGTTAATTTTGGAAGATTTGACATCTTTTTCCATGCATATTGTTACGTCACTATTTTTACACCATTTTGTTTTGTTCATCTCACGGATCGTGATCATATACCATTTTTCAAGTTCTAAGTTTGTTTGACCCTATTAGCAATTGTTTAAAGTTTCAACAAGTATGAGTCTTGTTCACCTTGTTAACTAAAATGGTTCAATTTCGTGTCTATTATCTATGACAATATGATTCCTCCTTTCTCTGTTGACTTGTGATATATTTGTATACACAATTTGTTTTGTTGGGATGTTAGTTTATTCAGATCTTATTTTGATCTAACTTATATATATGTTTAGGTCGTTTTGCATTATATGTAGTTTTGTATAGTTTTGTTATTTTTTCCCATGCTTTCAGGTTTGTTTGATTGTTATGATTTCTTGATGGCAGATTTGGCATTTGCAAGTTTTCTAAGTTTTCTTCTTGTCCTTTTACTTGAAATTTAAAAGGGGTTGTCATCTTTGACAAATTGACTATAACATTTTGGTAGTGTTTTAATTCCCGTATACAAAGGAAACATTAACTATTAATCATCTATACAAAGTTCTTTGATTTATAAGTAAAATTTCTATTTATGGTGGAACTACCATGTTAACATGAATTCATCTTTATAATACTAACACTTTTTTCACTTCAGATTCTTATAGCTTTATTCTTCTATGCCCCATGCACTTCACATTTAATAGATTATACCTTAAGTGATCGATGGAAGGAAGAGCTTAAGCTTAACTTTGAAGTAAGTATTATTCCAAGAAAAACTAAATAACTCTCATATCACCACACTTCCCTAAGCTACTAAATTGCACATGCAATTATCTATATACAAATCATAAAGGCGCAACATAATAAAGGGAAGTTGGAAGCACTGTGTTAGCATGGGAACTACAAGTAAACCCATCGGTGCTATGGATTCTCACTGGCAGTTGGGCTATGCTTGTATGATGCCCCCGCTTTCATTGCCCTATTTTCTTACACAATTATTCATATATATCATGAGGGTATTTTAAATGGAAATTGATAATGCTAACTGGTGTGGAAAGTACAAGTAAGGTTATGGATATGTGCCGGCAGTGGGGCCATATTTGTATGATACTAAGGCATATTTATCGGGGCTATGGACTCTTGTGGGAAACAAAGTACTGCTGGGTTAAAGAAAGATGAGGAACACACATAGGAAATTGTTTACTCATACAAACTAAGGACCTTGGTCACGCCTTATATCAATTATTCGCGGATTGTAACTTGTAAGTTAGGAAAATTTTCTAGAATAGGTAACTTGTGAGCTACCTGGTGTTTTGTTTAGTAGGGACATTTTTTTAATTTATAAACATATGATGGTGCCCATGATTTACAGATTTATATTTACAGTTATTGACCTTATTTTTAACATTAGGTTTAAAGAAGTATTTTAAGCAATGTTAGACAGAGATAACTGCTTCGCCCAGTGTGTTGCCATTTGTTGAGCCCTCAACAACTCCCCTTAACTTTTGTAAAAAATAAAGGGGGGGCCTTTTGAATTTTCTCAAAACACTACTTTCAACTACTTTTGATTTTGACTTCTTTGTTTCAAAATATGATTTGATGGTTTCCTTTCCTATATCCATGTTTTGTGCTTCTTATTTCTTTCGTTTATATTTAAGGAAATAAGGATTTGGCGGTTTGACTCATCTGTGTCACTTGAGTCATTTGTCTTCTTGATTTTTCCACAACACTTGCATCTTTATTTTGAAATTATTCAAAGTTGATGTTATGCCTCGATTTGTCAAAATTTTATTAGTTTCGACAATCTCGCCAAGTTTTAGTCTTAAGTGCATTAATGACTGAAAGAATTCATATTAAGGGATGGGACCAAGATCATTATTTTGAATTTGAACGTCTTAAGAAAACGTATGTCAAATTGTGAAAATACATTAGCCAAACATTCAAACTAGAACATGTCTCAACGAAATTGAACCGGGGTAGATGGAATGAAATCCATCTAACCCCACCAATGGACCATTGTATCCTTCACTATTTTCTCCCTAATTATGATGCTTATTTAAAATTATTATGATTGAGAAAAACAATTAAGAAAACAAATTTCCATGGTCACAACACTAACATTAACGGTTCTTACTAAAATATAAGTTGTGGTTGGTGTGAAATATTAATCTCAAAGGTATCAAATACTCCTTGGTTGTAATAATGATTTTGTGGTGGTATTTATTTACTTCTACTATTTTATAAATTTTTATGACTAATTCACCATAATTAGAGATCATATAACCATTCGGTTATTTTATTTTTAGGCTAAATTACTTTGTTACAAAAGTAAAACTCGTTCGATCTTAGAAAATAATTTGAGGGTGTTCTTTTGGTGGCTATGGAATATTTTAATGACAATAAAAAAATGTAATCATTGAAATGGAAATTAATAAGGAATTTTTAAGGATTCAATGAGAACCAGCAATGTGCCTTTTATGTTATATTAAAATGTTTTTGAACGAATGAATTTCACTTATTATTTTTCAGTTGCAGATCCCTCTGATTTCAAGCGATATTGTATCGCAAAGACGGTTTCACCATATGATTTTTTGACTCATTGAATCGAGAAAGGCTTAAGCCTTAAAGTTTCTAGTTCCGAGTCATTTTATTTTTCAATTTAGTTCATATATGGATTTTTAGATCTTAATTTTATTTTTACTTTTTACTTAGAATTAGTTTTAGTAACATTCACAATTCATTATAATTTCTAAAATGGTTTTTTATTTGATTGTAGATTTGTTTGTAATAAAGCTAACAAACAGCTCCATGAGTTTTGACGAGATCAAGAGAGGAAGATCGGAATTGATATAACAAGATCACTGTTTCTTGGACAAATAATTAGGATCGTTATATCGAAAGAAAGTGGAGCACATCAATGTGATGTGGGCGGGGGTTGCGGTCTCCAATAAGAAAAAGAAATGTTTTTTTCTTGAAAACTACTCCTTTTTAGTTATAAAGGATGTGCTTCCATTCTTTTCTTTTTATGGACTCTGGTTTAGTCACAGCAGACAATGCTAATAGGCTGAAAGATTTTCAAGAAAAAAAAGGTAAATACTTGGCTCATGAGGTTACTACTCAGACTTAAGAGTAGAGTACTTTGGATGAAAGAAGGAGATGCCAATACTAAGTTTTTTCATGCTTATGCGTCACCAAGAAGAAATTCCAAAGTTATTTGGTCCCTTAAGGATAAAAATGGTAACTTGGTTTCAGATGATGATTCCCTTAAGAAACTGGGTAGACAACATTTCAGTGAGTTATTTAAGGATGATAAGGCAACAAATATTGTTGACCAACTAAAGGTGATTAGGCTTTTCCCGACATTGACACAAGATAAGGATGTAGACAGTTTCCTTGAACCTATTACTCTTCAGGAGGTTGATGTTGTTCTAAAGGGCTTCAAGTAGGATAAAAGCCCTGGTCCTAATGGATGGCCGGTTGAGTTCTTCCTGGCCTTTTTTGACCTAATAGGTGAGGAGCTAGCATCTGCAACAAAACAAGCTAGAATTAAGGGGTTTGTTCCTGGCTCAGTAAACTCTACATTTCTGACTCTGATACCTAAGTGTGAAAATCCTGTCACCTTTGTTGATTTTCACCCTATCTCATTATGTAACCTTGTTTACAAGGTCCTCTCTAAAATTGCAGCGCTTCGTCTAAAACCTTCACTAAATAGGGTCATTTCTACTCAACAATTGGTTTTCTTAAAAGGACCGTCAGATCACTAAACCAGTTGGCAATACCCAGGAAGTATTACACTCTATCAAAACTAAGAACTCAAATGTTTTGGTACTGAAGCTAGATTTAGTCAAAGCATTTGATAGGGTTAATTGGAATTTTCTGAGACTCTTGCTTCTACAGATTGGAATCCCTCTTATTGGTGTGAACTGGATTATGGGATGTGTAACTAACTCATGTTTCGCAGTCTTAGTCAATGGGACTCCATCTGATTTTTTCCCAGCCTCAAGGGGAATCTGTCAAGGTTGTCCATTATTGCCCTTATTATTCATTTTGATCATTGAGAGTCTCAGCATGATTATTATGGATGCACAGCAAAAAGGACACATTAAAGGGTTTCACTACTCCCTTAGTCTGTCTTTAACTCACTTGTTATTTGTTGATGATGTGATCTTATTTAGGCTTGAAATTGTTGAAGAATGGGGTGCATAAAAAGAAGCCCTGGACTTATTTTGTTCGGCAATGGGTATGTCTGTCAGTACAAAAAAATCTTCTTTCCTGTACCAAAATCTTTATGAAGAGACTAGACGTCAAATATCTATGTTGCTTCCCTACAGCATCGTGTTTATCACTTCAGGTTTCAAATACCTGGGATATCGCTTAAAACCTCTGGGGTATCAAACCTCTGACTGGAGATGGATGGTAGATATGTTTGAAAATAAGATCAAAAACTAGACTTATAGGCTGCTTACACTTGGGGGTAGATTAGTACTTATTAAATATGTGCTTACAGGGTTATGGGTATATTGGTTTGCACTAGCTAGGTGCCCCAGATCTATATTGAATGCATTGAGGAGCTCCATATTTACATTCTTGTGGGGGAAATCAGATGGTCATCAACGATATCATTTGGCAAATTGAGAACCGTTTCTGCTCCTGTCGAATTCGGTGGTTGGGACATTAAGAATTTAGAGTGGTTTGGGATTTCTCTCAGACTGAAGAGTATGTGTCAGCTTCTGTTAGGGAATGGTATTTGGAGCCGGATCATTGCACATAAATATTAAAAAAATAGACCTTCGGAGGACTGGATCTGTGCTCAGAATTTCAGTGTCATCGGTACTTCATATTTCTGGAATGGATTTATCAGAATATTTTCTTGGATTACATATAAGCTCGGGTGGAAGGTGGGAGATGGAATGAAAATACGTCTGGGTGTTGATCCTATAGTTGGCCTTGATGCATCATATTCACTCCCGATGGACCTAAGGGATTATTTAGCAGACTATGGGATTACTTGCCTCGCTCAGGCTCAGAAACAAGATTGTCTCTCAGATTGTTATAATGGTTGGTACTCAGTTTCTGATCCAGACCTGGGGGGTGATTAGGATGATCTTTGGACATCCTTTGTCAAAGGCCTTTGTCATGGTGGAATCAAGATTAGGAATACTCAAGACTCTTTGCTCTAGATGTATGATAAAAAATCATATAAGGTTACAGAAAAAAAAATAATATGAACTCATTGTGTCTGAATATTTACCTCCATCTTCAGGTTGTATTCTCTCATAGGTTTGGAAATTCAATATTCCACAGAAACTTAAGTGCTTTACTTGGCTGGCATTTTATAAGAAAATAAATACTTGGGATAACCTATGTAAGAGGGGATGGCTCGATCCTAACATATGTAGCCTATGTAAGTCAGATGTTGAATCAATTGATCATTTGTTTGTTGGTTGCCCCTTCGCACATGAGGTATTACACATATTAGGAAGTATATTTGATGTTCATGTGGATTGGTCAGATCCGACTCTTTCAGGGAACCTTATCAGCTGGTTCTCAAAGGATGGGGAAATTTTATATCTACCTATTTTTTCATCTGGAATCTTTGGAAGACCAGAAACTGCCTTATATTTGAGAATATAAAGCCTAATATTACCAGACTCTGTCATAGGATTATGTTAGAGGTTTCAACTCATCAGGTGCCTCAAATAAAAAGGTCCAAAGTCAGGAATATTGGAGATCCTCTAGCTAAACAATTTACTATGGAATTCTTTGATGGAACTATGGCAGATTCAATTAGAGGTGTGGGTGTATGTATCTGGATTAATGAACGGCATTTGCTCTCTATTAAATTAGGTTGTGGACACAGCACTAATACAAGAGCTGAACTACTGGCACTTTGGGCATTATTGTACATCACCAAAGATATTGGATTACCATATCTATATGTCTTTGGCGATTCCTCTGTGATTATAAATTGGGCAAAGGAAGAATCCACACTTGCCATTGTGAACTTATATCTTCGTTCACATTCATGGATTTCAGCCATGTCTATAGGGAATATAATATGAGGGCAGATACATTATCCAAGGAAGGGATTCATATGGCTCCAGGCCATCTTACCTTAATGGAGATTTGTGAAGGAGAACTATTTGGGGAAGTTGTACTTCAGCTTTTTTGAGAGCTTTGCTCTGATATGCCTAAGGCATGCCGGTCTTTGATTTTTGGCTCGGGTTGAGCATGTTGGGAGTAAGATGATCAGTCACTTCAATTGACAATTTTGAGAGGACACAAGCCCTGACTTGCATATTTCCTCTGGGCTCGTATTATCTTCTTTAGAGACATAGTTGGCTGATAGTTATGCAGTGAGTATTATGAGAGGAACTTTGCTGATACATAATGCCCATGTATTGACAATAGCTGGTTCTGAGAGAGCTCTCTCTTCTTGGTAAAAGTTGTTTATGTATTTCTAGAAAGCGGTTAGATACCATATGTCTAAATCTGATATTTTGATGATGTGCCCAATTACCTTTGATTCAATAGAATATCAAGGAATGTTTTTTTCATCTGAAAAAAGAGGTGCTTCCAACCAACTTTCTTTATTGTTTTTATAGAACAAGAATTGGAAAACCAAAGAAACTGTGGCAATTGTTTCTTTCACTAGTGTATTGTAAGATTAGTATTTTCTTATATGGCTGAATGTACATGGAATAAAAGGGTTTTATTCATTTCTATGCCTAATAAAAAATTATTTGATCCTTTAAATAATTGAAATTATGATGCATAAACAATATGTTCTAGAATATTAACAATTAATTTGTTAGACCCCAATTGAGGGGGTGAATCAATATCATACATTTTTTTTAATGTTTTTACCAATTGTTGTACCATGCAATCTTTCATTAACATATAAACCACGTGTCATAAGCAATTTAAAGTACAAAGAACACTGCACAAAGATTATATAAAGGAATCTTATATATCTATAAATAAACATGTTATTACAACATACATGTTGGGAGACACCAATATCCAAGTGTGAGCACCAAATCATTGAATTTCCTAGCACCAATCAAATAGGAACACCTATTTATTGCAACCACTAACTTGCTAATTTATAGGCACCAACCTATGCAGACACTAATCCTCCTATGAGAACCAACTCATATCCGCAAGCACCAACTTGCACAGTTAGACACCAACCTGACTTGTCAAGCACCAACCCGAGGAAGATGCCAATCTTTTATCCTTACCTCGTCCTAGCACCTAGATAAATGTGTGTTGATGAATACCTTAATCACACTCAACTCTGCATTCTCTACTTTGCTTTCTCTATACTATGCAAACTGTTGAACATACAGTTCTTCATGCTTCCAATTCTCTTTGTGTAATCATTTCTAGTATCCTTTAGTACAAATGTTTCTAGCTCAAATGTTCCTTAGGATCTCCTCACAACTCCTTATGTATATCTATGAAACTACTTCTTGTATAATTGTGCGATTGTGCAACTACTCATTATATTTTACATGTCTTGTTTTCTCGCACACCTTCTCAATTCATAGTACCATTTATTCCCCTGAGCATTTCATCTTATCCACGAAGCTTGCCAATTCTAAATATTACTCCATTTGCATATTCAATCTTGTCAAATCACTTCAATATATTGCTTATTTATACTGATCTCACTCAAATGATATGTCCACAAGTTGGGGTTCCTTCAAGTCGGTGATACCCCTTTTTCCTTTCTTTCCGGTCAGAATCCCTTGTTTTTTCATCGATGTGCATATTTGTATATTTGCGATAAGTTTGGCACGTGGATTTTGTGCACTAGATTCACATGGCTTGGTGGGTTTTGCACACTAGAGTGCCACTACTTGATTATGCACATATTTTCTATATATTTCTTCAAACTGGCATCAAAACTTCAATACCATCACCAAGTTCAACTATATCTTTGAAAATAATGACAAGACTAAGTTCAACAATCAGTAATACTTCGATGCCATCACCAAGTTCAACTATCTCTTTGACATCAATGACAAGACTAGGTTCAACAATCTCCTCCTTTGGTATTGATGTCAACACCAAGTAATGTTGAGGCCCTTCTGAATGCTAGCTTCTTCATTGAATTCTACCGTTTTGTTTGCATATTTAATTGCTTCTTTATCCCCCTTTGACATCAATGAAAAAGGAATTATCTGCAAACCTGTATTAACCCTGTGTATCCTCCCCCTGCGCAGTTACAAGTTCTCCCACTAAATTGATGCTTCTATTCCTGTCACTCAATCCTTTACTCTTTTCTTGCGCAATCCTTGAGTAATTTCAGGATTCAGTGTACATCTCTCCTATACAGTTCTCTATTGTAGCTTCATAGTAATTTTCCTTCTTTAAATCATAGTGATAATCACCTTGGCTTCATGTTTTACATATATTCCTTTCTAGGTCATACTGTTGTCCCACAACTCCATCTGACGCCAATCTTTGTAATAAATTGATGTGATTGACAAATATGCAAGTTCCTACAACATTTCATATGATGCATGTTAGCGTATTTCAACCTTTAAGATGATAGAAAGGATTTCATCAATTCAATCAAATGGAGAAATCAATTTGGTCTCCCCTTTTTGTCCTTTCAGATCCTCCACAACTGTGCAAATTAAACCATTTATGATAAAAATTCATCTGCGATTCTTATAAAATTTGGTAACTTCATTTGAAATCTATCACATTCATAGAACTATTGTTCCTGGTGAATCATCCAACCATTCCTCAAACTGTTATCCAATTCTTAGATCTTGTACTATCATGATGTCTAAGCAACATGATGAGTCTTTTGCAAACAATATTTCATGTCTATTCGGATGTAGAGAATAGAATTCATCAAACTTAACTAAGACCTAGAGAAATGGGAATCATATATCAAGGAGGTTGATGTCAAGGAGTGGTATTCGTAGGTGCAGGTGAACAAAAGGCATGAGGCAGAAATTTCACTCCTGAAGAGCCGTGTTGATCAGCTCGATACACAACATAATTAATTATCGATCATTTGAAGCATGCTCAAATAATTTCATACAATTTAGACGTATGAAGGCAGACACACCGTCCTGATATAAAGGTGAGACTGTAGAAACTTGATGAGTGATGTTTGCACCAATGCTCCTCCCTTTTTTGTTTTTGTAATTGAATTTTGTAGGCCATAGTCATTAAACATTCTAATGTATATTATACTTTTGTCTAATATTCATTTTTCCACACTATTGAACATATGTATCTCTTGATTTTGTAATGGAATCCTTTTGAATATAATATAATATATGAAAGTACTTTATCATGCTTTTAAGTGTGCACAAATGGTGTTCAGAAAGTGGTTTTGAATCTTGTAGACCAAATTCTTTTAAATGAAAGACTTGAATATCATCGTTAATGTGGTGCTTCTAGGTTCATTATTAGTACCTTCTATTATTTGTCACACATTTGTCCTACACCTTTCTTTTTTACTTTCTAAGCAATTACTTTTGTGCCTTCAACTGTTGTTGAATCCTATGCTTCCTTTTGTTGCATAAGCTCTACCTATCCTCCCATCCTTTTCATTGTTCTTGTGCTGATGACAATGGAGTCCATACTCTATCTATAGATAGGGCTTGAGATGAACCTTAAATTATTCCAAAATGTGTTTCTACTTCCCTTGTATCTTTTGGCAGTCTATTATAGCTTCTTTCCACACACAACATTTTCTATGAGATCTCTTGTTTTCTTGCTTTCATATTGTCTCCTTTCTCCCTTTGTAGGATTATAATATTTCCTTTATCTTCTGTCGTATGTTTAGAAAACCCATCATTAATATGCTCGCGATCCTTATGCAAAACTAGATTGCATTCTTCTTGGCATTGTTCTTTGGTCCTTTTCTGCCAAAACTTTGTGGGTCTCTCTTGTAGAAGTAATCTTTGGCTTCATCCTGGTGTCCAGTTACTGGCTTGTTTTGTAGTCTCGATATTTATTATCATAGTTGTGACATTGATAGAATACAATGTCCCTTTCCAAAGGGTTAAAAGGATTGCGAACCTTCTTAGACTTGGTAGTCCCGTGGCACGGGGACTTCACTTAGTGAACATCTCACATAGCACGTGTGATCGCGGGATATTAAAAAATACCCTTAATTTATAGAGATATTGACCCAAACTATTTTTGTTGAAACCCCCTCCCAATACTTAAAACCTCCTCCCCACCCCTTTTTATACCTCAATCCTTATAAAGCACCCTACCCACCCCCACCTTAAACCCCTTATCCCCCCAATACCTGCAATATATTGGTTCAATTTTTAATAATTTTAAAACCCACAATATGAACTAACGTGATAAGATATTGGTCAACAAGTGAATCCCCCATGTCCCGTGGTTCAAATTGCTAGTTCTAATACTTTTGAAAGGTCTTCTATTTCTCTCAAAATTGTTTTCTGCTAGTGCAATGCAATTTGTAGCCATATTCCCAAAATTATAACAAAAATAATAATGTACCAAGAAGATATTTTGGTACCTGGAAATGAAAGGTCGTCTAGATGGTGCAGCTCCTTTGTTGACATAGGCATACTATTGGTCACTCCTTTTGTTGTCTTTCTCTTTGATGGGACTCATAAGGACATATGCAAAGATCCTTGTACCTGCTTCATGGATATGTGTAATTGGAATTCAATCCTCAACATTGTTGTCTGGTTCATATCTTAAACTAGACATGTCTAAACTTGGTCTTTGATTGTTCATGATTTCATCCAACACTTTATAGCTTTTTCCAAACTTTTGATGATAGTCGAAGTGAGTTGTTACCTTTTGTACTTCCCTTTTTAAGGGAATCATTTCCTTCTCCAGTTCCTCACATTTTTTTATTTCTCTTTCATTTTAACTATTATATATTCTTCTATTCTTTTGACCTTTTCGATCTGTTCTTCATACTACAATAGTTGGTCCTTTAAATTCGTGTTCTTCTTTCTTACGTTATTCAAATCCTCCAAATCAATTATAAGTTCTCCTTCAATGTCTACTTCAACACTTTCTTGATCTTCAGAGTTTTCATTGTCACATTCTTCTTCCATTGACATGAAAAACACTTATCTTTTGTCATCACCATTGTCATCTTCATATTTTGTATTGCTATCCTCTTTGGAGTATAAACTCATCCTTTGTATGCAAACCTTTTATTTTCACTTCTTCTTCCTCTGTGCATGTTTTTCTTTTCTTCATGGTCCTCCTCATCGTCACTATCTCTATTTTATTTATAAGGACATTTAGAGGAAAATTGACCTATTTCACCACATTCAAAAAATTAGAAATGGAGCTTACCTCTGTATTTTCGACGACCTTTTTGAAGTTTCTTCACAGAGTTAGACTCTTCAAGATCAAATTCATCAGAAGAATTCTTACTACAATCATGCTTGCTTCCTTTTGTCTTCTTGAAGTCCTTGAAAATTGCTTTTGTTCTTGATGGAATTTATTTTTCAGTCCTCATTTCATAGGTAGTGAGGATGCCATGGATCTCATCCATTGTAACTTTGTCAAGGCCCTTTCTTCAAATCTTGTGGAGAGTACGCGGTGGATGAGGAGATAATGTCGATGTTTCAGGCCATCCTTGGCTCATCATCAGGACATTAGTGATTCTTGAGAATATATTCACCCTTACATCACTAATTAATACAGTACAATCACCCTGTAGAATGGAGGTGACCCTAGGGTTTGAGTTCTTATTAAAATTCAAAAATTATAATTTGTTTAGATTTAGATTTCAAATTTAATTTTAATTTCAATTAATGGTTTAATTTAAATATTGGTTTATTTTAGTTTTAATTTTAGTTTTGTTTAACTAAGTTTAATTTAAGTTTATTTTAAGTTTAATATTGTAAATTATATTTCATTTAATTTATTCTTATAAATTTCATTTTTTACTATTAATTTTAACATTAGTTAATTTAAATCTTAATTTAATTCTTTGAATAATTATTAGTTAATTTTAATGTTTATAAGTTGATTTTAATTTTAAAATTTATTACTTGATTTTAATTTTAATTTCAATTGTAATTTTAAAACATTTATTAGTTAATTTTAATTCTAATTTAACTTATTTAGAAGGTGCTCGGGTCCTTTTTGTCTTCTAGAACTTATACTTTAGAGTCAAATACCATGGGTAGAGATCTCAACACCTTCTATACAATAACGTATTTAGGAACTATGTCCCCTATACCTTTGAGAGAATTGACTATTTCATATACACGATGAAAATTGAATGATATGTTCTCATCTTCCTTCATATTTAGGCTTTAAATTGACCTCTATATGTTTGAAGCTTTTCCTTTTAATCGTGTCATATCCTTTGTAAATACTCTAAAGTTTGTCCCATATTTATTTTGTTGAGCTACACTGCATGACTTTTGTGAATTCTAAGTCTGAAATACCACCTAATATTTCATGTTTGGCTTTACCATTGCATTCATATAAATTCTTGTCAGCAACATAAGTTGGATGAGTGTCTGGAAATTTATAGCCATTTATAATTTCTAGCCAAATATCATTTCCAAGTGACTCTATAAAGACGTCCATCCTTATACTCCATAAGGAATAATTAGACCCATCAAAATGTGGTCCTTGATTTGTTGATATCCCTTCCCGTCTATCCATTTTTGTGCAGAAATCGATTACACTATGATCTTCCTTCCAGTGGTTAAAGTATCTCTGAAGGAAACCTACTCTAATACCAATTGTTGGACCCCAAGTGATACTGAGACAGGGGGGTAGGTGGGTGAATCGGTATCATAATACCATGCAATCTTTCATTAACATATAAACCACGTGCGATAAGCAATGTACAGTACAAAGAATACTGCACAAATATTATATAAAGAAATTTTATATATCTATAAATAAACTTTTTATTACAAGATATGTTTGAGACACCAATATCCAAGTGTGAACACCAACTCATATCAGAAAGCACAAACTTGCACAATTAGGAACCAAACTGAGAAAGACACCAAAATTCTGTCCTTACCCCATCCTGCCACTGAGATAAAGATTGTTGATGAATACCTCGACATAGTCAACTTTGCACTCTCTGCTCTTTTTTCTTTGTACCACGCAAACGACTGAACATAAATTTCT
>LPNX010318431.1:94601-115063 GCA_001517045.1 Pseudotsuga menziesii | reverse complement strand
TGTATAAATGTGTGACTGTGTGACTACTCCTTATATTCCGGCATGTATTATTTTCTCACAAAAATTCTCAAGTCATAGTACCATTAATTCCCCTAACCATTTCATCTAATCCACAACTCTTTTCAATTCAAAATATTACTCAATTTCAATTTTTAATCTTGTAAAATCACTTCAACCTCTCACTTATTTATATTGATCTCACTCAAATGATGTATGCACAAGTTGGGATTCCTTAAAGTTGGTGATACCCCTTCTTCCCTTATTTTCAGTTAGACTCTCTATTTATTTTCAGTGTGCATATTTGTGTGAGAATTTTTATCTACAGCAAGATCTAGGAGCCTTATAGAAACTGACAAATCGAATTGCATGCAAAACGAGCAAAAAACCATGAAAGCAGAACAATTTTACATAACCAGTGTGAACTGAAACTAGATATTATTTGATTTTCAAACATGTGAATATGTTAGTTACAGGTTTATATTACATCTGAAGTGGTTCGTGAGGCTTAGGAAGCCCAAAATGAGTGTACATGTGAAATTGGCCAAATTGGACTCAAACCCCCCTAGGTGGGCCAAACTCGCTCCAACTCAGCCAAAATGGCCATGAATGGAGGTGTGGAGGTGGATGAAATAACTTGGATCAATCATGACTCCTTTTAATGCATGTGTGTGCAAAATAAGGTGAGTGAGAGGCTATAGGTGGGCATTAAATGCTCAAAATAGTCCAAAAATGGGCTAAATCCACCCCTAGCGCTACTAGTCAACCACAATAGCCCAATTGAATGAATGGGAGTGCACCAAAAATAAATGAGGGTGCACATGTGTATTTTTACTGAGATTGAGCACTCATGTAGGTGTGAAAGCTCCATTTTAACTGGTTATTTTTCCCAATTAAGCTACCTACGTCCAAACCATAGTGTATTAATGCACAAATGCAAATAAAATTGACTAAGGAAATATAATAAGGTGCTAAGTGGTGGATTACTATTCTAACACCCCCCCTCAATGAAAAACTCAGTACAACTCATGAAATAAAGTGAGAGGCACTGGCAACAAAAGGCTCAAGTCACCTCAATACATAACATAAATTTTATTTGCCCATGTCAAGTGAGGAAAGGAAGGAAAACCACATGGGACAAAAACTTCCCTCAAGAATGGACATGGAGATAAAACCTGCAAAAAATAGTAGCAATCACCATCCATCACTCACTTCAAGAAAATATCTCAAGTGATTGAAGGTCTTCTCAGTGAAACTCTTGGTGAATATGTCGGCAGTTTGCTCAGTGGATGGGCAATACTGCAAGGAAATAAATATGTCATGCACGAAGCCTCGGATGTAGTGCATATGGATATCTATATGCAATCTTCTCTTCCTATGAACTGGATCAGCAGATACCTTGATTGCACTTTGATTGTCCACCCAAATTTTGGTAGGAGAATCAATTGCAACACCAAACTCTTAAAGAATTCCTTGCAACCAAACACACTATGTGGATGCATTCAATGCTGCCCTGTACTCGGCTTCTGTTGAAGAAAGAGAAATGGTATGTTGTTTCTTAATATACCAGCAAATAGGACCTTCATAAATCATGAAAAAAAAACTGAAGTTTATTTTCTGTCAGTGGCATCTCCACCCCAATCCGAATCACAAAATCCAGCTAGTTGAAGTGAAGAACTAGCTACATAGTGCACCCCAAAGCTCTTTTTTCCTTGGACATATTGGAGGATATTTGTGTCTTCATTCCAATGGATCTCATGTGGTTTTTTCATATACCTTTCTACAACACTTACAACATAAGACAAATCAGGTCTTTTAAGTGTACGGTACAACAAACTACCAACTAGCTTCATGTACAGTGTACATTCTACCAAAGGAGAATTGCCAAATTCACCTAGTTTAAAACTTGGATGCCTTACAATAATCAATATTAAAATTATTTATAAAGTCTGAATCATACTTTGGTTGACTCAACATGACTCCTCTTTCAGATTGCTCAATTTCCAATCCCAAAAATTGCCTTAGCAATCCGATATATGTCATAGCAAACTCACTATGTAAGGATGCCTTGATTGATACAATTCAATTGTTGCAGCTCCCTGTAATCAATAGGTCATCTACATACAGTATGATAACCTGAAAAACACCATAATTTTGTTTCAAATACAAGTTTGGATCATATTTGCATCGAATGAAACCAATTGAGAGCAAGAAAGCATCCATTTTTGCATACCAATCCATGGGGGCTTTCTTGAGTCCATATAGTATTTATTCAACCTGCAAACAAGTGAAGGATGATATTGGAAACCTTTGGGTTGATGCATGTAGATATCCTCCTATAGCTCACCATGTAATAATGCACTCTTGAAATCGATATGGTGCACTTGCCAACCCTTACTAGCTGCAATTGCTAGAACTAGTCTTATTGAATCCATCTTTGGAACCGGTGCAAAGGTTTCGGTGTAGTCCACACCATGAAATTGAGAGTATCCCTTAGCAAATGATATGGCCTTTTACTTCACATCTGAACCATCAGCAGCAACTTTGGTTCTAAATATCCACTTGCATTGAATAGGCTTCCTCTTGGGAGGAAGGGGAACTAATTCCCATGTTTCATTCTCTTGGAGAGAAATGAATTCTTCTTCCATTGTTGATTGCCATATTGGATCATGAAACTATTTATGATATGACTATGTATCATATACAATCAGCATATAATAGTGCTCATAAAGATAACTTTCACTTGCATAGGAATCATTGTCAGATTTATATCTAGTCTTCCTAAGCTCTTGGGGATTTCCTTCCAATTCCCCTGCAGCTTGTATGATTTTTACAGCCCACTTGGGCCTTGATGATGAATTATACAAAAAAAATTCATATAAATCCATATCATTATCATAATTCTCAGAAAATACAAAGCATGAATCATCATTTACTTCATCAAGGTGTTGGGGAGAAGAGCATTCCCCGGTGCAAGCTCAAAATATGGTATTGGTTCCTCTTCAAATTGCACACTCCTCTCAATGAAAGTCTTGATTTTGGATGTGTAACAGATTTTATAACCCTTTTTATCATCACTGTATCCAAACATGATGCATTTCTTGCTCTGTGGCTGCAAATCCTTCCTCTTTTTGGAAGGAATTCGAGCCCATGCTCTTGATCCCAAAATTCTGAAATTGGAGGCATTTGGTTTATGGCCAAACCATGCCTCATAGGGAGTTTTTCCTTTGATTGATTTGTGGAATTCCTTGTTCTGTATATGTGAAACATAATTAATATCATCAGCCCATATTTTGGGACTTATATCCCTTGCCTCTATCGTGCATGTGTCCATCTGCTTGAGAGATCTATTTTTCCTCTCTGCCACACCATTTTGTTTTGGTGTGTAGGGAGTTGAATGTTGAATTTGAATGCCACATTCCTCACAAAGTTTCTGCATATTTTTGTTGACATAATCCTTCTCATTACCATTCCTAAGGATTTTTATCCTATGCCCACTTTGATTCTCTACCAATGCCTTCCAAATATTCAATTGCTCAAAAACTTCAGATTCTAACTTTAGGAAGTATATCAGCAGAATATTGAGTATTCATCAATGAAGGTGAGTACATACCTTGATCCACCATAAAAGGGAGTGGGTAGAGGACCAATCAGGTCTGAATGTACCAATCCAAGATTTTTTGAAGCTCTCCTTGCCTTCCCCTTCTCATAGCTATGCTCTAGATGCTTCCCAACTACACAGCCAATGCAAGCTCCATTTGATGATTTGATTGGAGGAAGTCCTTCCACCATCTCATCCTTATGCAGTGCTTTGGAGATACTTGTAGTTCATGTGTCCGAATATTTCATGCCATATCTTGGATATCTCATTGGCATGAGAGAGGAGCGCTTGGTCACTGGAACTAGGGAGAAAGTTTGAGAACGTGTACATCCTCTGTTGGTGGTCTGCATACCCAATTGCTACAACTTGGTTGGTTGAGATTTCTACAATCTCTACAAAATAAGGAGTGAATTCCACTCTCTTGGATTCTCCTATGTGATTCATTTGATAGAATGACAATGAATTTGCTTCCAAATCTGGTACGTAAAGCACATCACTGAAATTACCATGCTCCAAATCAATCCTACCAACTCCTTTGATCTGGATTTCAGATTTAACTCCAATTTGAACTGTTGGGCCACTATTCGAATGCATGAAGGAGAAGAGCTCTCTAGTAGAAACCATGTTTCTAGATTCCCCTAAATCAATAATGAATGTTGAGGAATTAGAATTACCTTCTACCAAGGAATGACATTTCTCCTTGTTGTATGAACTGGAGGTGCCAACATTCATCCTTGCGCCATCTAGGATAGGGATGTTGTTTTTCTCCAGTAGCTGCACCATCTGATCAATGGTTTTCTTCATGCAGGAGCTCTCTAGATTCCATCCCTTGTGTCAATATGTGCATTTGGTTTTCTCTTTCCCTTTCTTGTCCTTCTCCTTGGGAGGACTCGAACCCCCATCACTGGTTTTTGTTTTTTCAAACTTCCTCTTCTTTGGCCACTTTGAATTCTTTTCCTTCTTATTTCCCTTGGAGGAATTCAAAACACCCATGGCCAATTCTTAATATTTAGCTTTGGTGGTGCCCATTTGAACTAGCTTATATTGCTCCTGGGTGAGGGATTCCATGAAGCTGGCTAGTGTTGGGATTTGCCAATTTTGAAGTGTCAATTTTTTGGAATGAAAGGTGCTTACAAACACTGAAATTTATGGGCCTAACTTTGAAAGGATGGACAATATCAATTGATCTGATTTCTTCTCAATTCCACATTGCTTCAACTGAATCACTAGATACTTGAACTTCATGAAGAACTACTAGATAGTTTCAAAATGCACTGGGCTCAGGATTACGAGCTCGTTTTCAAGCTGATGTCCTCTCAATTCATCAATTTTCGTAGAGTAATTCTAGTTTAACCCAGACTTTATTTGGGGTTTTCAAACTGTCTATATGAAATAAGAGCTCTCTTGAAATATGTAGGCATAGAAATCCATAGGATTCATCAAATCTATTGAAGCACTTGTCTTTCTGTACAGCAGAGTTTGGCTCCATTTCTTTGCCCATGGTAACTCTGTAGATACCCTTGGATCTCAATTGAATAACCATTTCTTCCTTCCAATCGAATAAATTGAAGGGGGTAAGAAATATGTGGGTTTCTTCCATTTCTTCCTGCGCTAATGGTGAGAACATTGTTGAAAGTCCTCAAAAAAGCACTCAATTTTATCTGGAAATTGCTCTAAAAATTGCATCTTAAACACTCAAGATTAATATCCAACTCAGTAAAATCCACTCAGCTCTAATACCATTTTAGAATTTTGATCTATATTAATATCTAGGAGCCTTAGAGAAACTCACAAATCGAATTGCATGCAAAACCAACAAAAAATCGTGAAAGGAGAACAATTTTACATAAATAGTGTGAAATGAAACTGGATATTATTTTCCTGTCTAACATGTGAATATGTTATTAACAGTTTTATATTACATATGAAGTGGTTCGTGAGGCTTAGGAAGCCCAAAATAAGTGTACATCTGAAATTGGCCAAATTGGCCTCAATCCCCCTAGGTGTTCCAAACTCGCTCCAACTCAGCCCAAATGTCCATGGATGGAGGTGTGGACGTGGATTAAGTGACTTGGATAAATCATGACTCCTTTTCATGCATGGGTGTGCAAAATAAGGTGAGTGTGAGGCTCTAGGTGGGCGTTAAATGCTCAAAATAGTCCAAAAATGGGCTAAATCCACCCCAAGCGCTCCTACTCAACCACAATAGACAAATTCAATGAATGGGAGTGCAAAAAAAATAAATGAGGGAACACATGTGTATTTTTTTTGAGCTGGAGCTCTCATATAGGTGTGAAAGCTCAATTTTAACTGGTTATTTTGCCCAATTAAGCTACCTAAGTCCAAACCATAGTGTATTAATGCACAAATGCAAATAAAATTGACTAAGGACTTAGAATAAGGTATTAAGTGGTGTATTATTGTTCTAACAATTTTTATAATTGTGATAAGTCATCCACATTGGTTTTGTGCACTAGAGTCCCATGACTTTGTGGGTTTTGCGCACTAGAGTGCTACTACCTAATTACACACATATTTTCCATATACTTATTCAAAATGGCATCAAGAACTCAATTCCATCACTAAGTTCAACTATTTTTTTGACATTAATGACAACATTAAGGTCAACAATCATTAATACTTTGATGTCATCACTAGGTTCAACTATCTCTTTGACATCAATGACAAGACTAGGTTTAACATTAATTATTGTTTGATTTTGAAATATTGTCAAGTCTTAATGTATTATTGTTTGTTTAATTTTCTTTAAGTAAATAAGTAATTAAATAATTTATTTATGCATTTAATTCATTTCAAATCACGGTCCTAGAGAATATGATATATTTGAAATAGTAATTATGTAGCTTGTGGACAATCGTGTAGCTACTAAACTACATTAGATTAGATTGCATTGCATATAAATAAAGTTTGCATTTAGGAATTTAGAAAAGCTTAAATGAAATCCTTATTTTGAGGTGAAACATCTACTTAGTGGCAACAAGTCCGACATACTCGTCAGAGGAAGCTACACCAAATGACTTAGGGTTTGATTTAAAAACCTCATATTAGGTTGTTTCTTTTACATTGATGATAGGTCCGGTCTACCTATCAACAGATACATTTATATGATGTATCATGACTGATATTGATAGATAGATCATTTACATTGTATGGAATATATTAGTAAACCCATTTGATTTCTGGGATTAGGATTTTGTTTTGGTAAGCATGTTGATTGATTTGTTTATATTCATAATGTTATCTGACATACTTAATTTGGTGCAAATATATTCTATGTTTCTATTGTCTTTCATATATAATAGCATCGTAGGTCTTGTAACAACATGGTATCAATAATGTAAATGTTGTTGACCTTCTATAAAGGCTAGGTGGTCCAAACACCTATGAAATATAGTGTAAGATTTCTTAAGGGTATTCCTTCTAGAAGATAAACCTCATAGAAGAGTATGGAAGATAAACCTTCTATAAGATAAGCCTCATAGAAGAGTATGGAAGTTAAACCTTCTAGATGAGTATTAGATAATATGACATTGAAAAGGATGATGGAATTACATAAATGCATGATTCAAATAGAAAACTTATGTTTGATGATGCTAAATTTTTCAGCACATGTGTTCAGGAAATTCCCATTAGGATGAAAATGGAATCCTTATTTTATGAGATTCCTTATTGGGATTGTGTTAAGATGTCCCACTTACTAATTTCCATGTATATATTAAAAAATGTTTCATTTTATTTATGGATGCACATGTCATAAAAAAGTGAAAAATTGGGTGTTAGGATAGATCTTATCTTTTCAAATATTATAAAGAAACATTGTTGAAGAAAAGTAACTAGAGGAAAGACCACTTCTACATGATATTTGAAGGAAGATGAGATGATGTCCCATGGATTTAGAAGAAAGATGATGTTTCTCTAGAAAACAATGTTATATTAGGTGTGGAGGTGGTTTATTTACAGTTCAAATATAAAATGCAACTTCACCACAGAAGAATATTAGTTGGGTTTAAATCACGTGAGCATCTAAACCTTTTGAGTATATGTATAGCTATCACATACTTGTTGTTTTCGTAGTGTAGGTTATAGTATGTTATGCATTGGAAATTTTATGTTGATCAATTTTGTATGTGTATCTTTTGTGGTGTGATTATCTACCTGTGCATGGTTGTGTGAATATGACTTATCTTAGTACATATGAGATGTCATATCTAAATTATCTAGATTTGTAAATTGGATCATATCAAATTAGATTCATATTGATAACATTTTGTAGTGCCCCATATTATATAATTAGTGAATTTTATAATAATAATAATAATAACAATAATAATATGATAAATAAATATGAAACATAATAATAATAATAGTAATAATAAATAATGATAATGATATTCATATTTTTTTTAAACAAGAACGAATAATATTTTATAAAAGGATAAAATTAATTAGCAGTAAAAAAGGATTAGAACTTTCAGTTCAAAGTAAAATATTCTGAGGTATCTGGAACAATTAATTTTTCTAATTACAATCATCCAAAATAAAAACAAAACTTTACTCTTCCCAGTTACATTCATAATGTTGTAAATACTTATAAACTGTCCTAGAGAAAATATACAAAAAGAGCATTTATATCATATTTTAAAGAGAATTTGTGCACCATTCATGATTAATCCTAAGAAGTGTCTTCGGGATTTCCTTTAGCATCTCCTTCAACAGATTCAAATCCAGCTGAGCTTGAGATGTTTAGAATTAGAGTGGGTTGATGAGTATTAGAACCTCCAAATTCCCTATGACCAGAACATTCCATGGTGCTAGACTGTTGCACTCCAAGGAGATGATCATATCTACCCACATTACCTTGAATATTTTCCACTTGAATTTTCTAATCTTTCACTTTGTCCTCAACGAATTCCAAAAAAACATGTAATCAAGGAGTCTGAGTGGCATCCGAATGCACCAACTCCTCCAATTTTCCTATTGTTTGGGTAATTTCAATGAGCCGAGTGGCAAGATTTCGATTATTTTCTTCAACTTCATCAATACGCATGTCTAGAAAGGATGTAAAAGATGAGAGTTGTAACATTCCACTTTCATCATATACCATATAGGACTCATGGACAAGTCCTTTATCCATTAATTGATGAACATCATCCATAAGGAGGTTAATTTTCATATTCATCAATTTCATCTAGATGTAGATGTCACTAATATCATCCTGGTTGGCAATGAAGTGATTTAGAATCTCATGAAATTGCTCCTCAATATTCATTATAGTCTAAGGATATGCCTAGGAAGAGGGTTTCTTAGATGGACAATTCATAAGAAGCTCCTAATAATTCACAAACAAAATGCTTTCCCTCATCGCTTCAAGAAACCCACCAAAAACACCTTTAAATTTTCCTTCCTAAACTACAATAAACAAGATATAAACATGAATCAATCCCCCACTTTCATACCAGATACTACGAGCTAAACGAGGGTCCTAGGGGAGAATTTCCTCCCAAACTCCACAATCACCATAAAAAATCCATTCCCCTAGTGAGCAGGGGAAGCCATCCAAACTACCAACAAAATGAAGTAGAATTCCACCAATAATAACCTTAATATTAGCGGATCATTATTAATCATTGGAGGATCATTATTAACCTTAATATGCCCACAAGGGATATGTGAGTAAACATTAGAAATCTTATCTGCTTGGGAATTATTTTCACATCAGACATTGAAGAACTAGACCTTATTGAACTACTAAAGAAGCCAAGAATTCTTAGTTTGAGTCTTTTAGAGAGTTTATTAATAGGATTAATTTGAGATATAGCTTTAGAAAATATCATTAAGGAGTCTCCAATCACAACAGTAGATCAAACTCCAAGAGAGATTGCATGTTCTAGACCAAGAAGAAGCATGCATATTTCCACTTTATTATTAGTGGTTATGCCTAGGCTACACGAATGAGTTGACATTTTATTTCCTCCAGGATAAGAAAATGATCCCTTCCCCACCTATCTCCCCAGATAATGATATTAGTATTAGTAATAATAAGTTAAATAATTTATTATAAAAATAAAAATAAAAAAAGAGAGCAATCACTAAAATGAAATTAAGGAAAAAGACTAAATAAATAAATCCAAACTAAAAGGTTCATAAAAAAGAGTTAAGAGTTAATTGCTAGATGACATGTGGATCATATGTGAAGAATACCTATTTAATGGATTATGAGGAGGGGGTGAGGGAAATTTTGGCTTGGAGGATCTTGAACGTTGTAGGATTTGTCTTTAGTTTAGTTTGGAATTGATAATAAATAGGGATAGGAAAATTAACTATAATAGATCAATGATTGAGGACTCAAGGCCTCTCGATTGTATTGACGAAGATATTGTTTAGGAGGAAATTCATCCCCACAAATTGGTTGCAATTGAAAAGGAGGAAAAGGTTCGATCTCAACAAACATCACTACCTTCACCTATATTGTAAGTTGACTCCCTATAATCTTTCAAGTACGACTCTCACATTATGTTACCTCATTGTTTAATTATGAAATACCAACTCAATGGATAAATAAATGGTTTTTGTTTAAAGTAAGACTAATATTGTTGGATTTATTTATGTTATTGTATTTAATCATATTGGTATTACATATAATATGAGACGTTAGTTGCAAACCTGCATCTTATGATCAATTATACATATCTTCATGTATATAAGTGTGAATTGATGTGCACCTCTTAATTGTGTGAAATTTGGCTTGTATAAATTATGGTTACTCTTGATTTTGTGAGAACCAACTAACTATGGGAGTATTTGTTGCATAGATAGTGTTTGGTAATCTTTATTGTTTTTTATTGATGAAGTTAGATAATTTCTCAAGTATGCCTTTGTGATTTTTTTAATTGGTGTAAATTGATTTTCATCATGCCACGGTTTGTTTTTCAATTTTTCAATTGGACATTTTTTAAAGAAACTTATATATTGTAGTATGTTGAGTATACATCATTCATATTTGTCACTGCTTATTTCATTGGTACTTCTTAGCTCATTGTTATGACTCAATCTCATTACATGTCGTGCTTAAGGAATAAGACCTTCCTTTACTTTTATTTTTTGTCTAGGATATTAAGGTATGGTGTTGCATGTGGTTGTTATTCTCTTGTTCTTCAATTTGTTTTCACTCCTAGAATGATAAAAAATATTAAATGTAGCATAGTCAAGCATTTCTAGTATTCCTATAATCATAAGCAAGAACTCTACAAATGTACTTCCCGACTTCTTGAAGATATATGACCTTAAATAACTCATTATTACTCATAATGTTAAAAGTGCACAAATTTGTTTCTGCAATTTTTAATTATGATATTCGTTTTTATTTTGGAAATAGACGTAGGGTGCCAAATTGGATGGTGGGGATACACCCAATTATTGTATGCCATTTTAATCCCCATCATCCAAATATGGATTTGTTTTATTTTTAACTATAAATTGCTGAAGTTGGTCAGTCCACTCATGCGAAATCCAATAGAGAACTTAATAAACACATGCACAAGAAAATAAGTGAAGAATGCTTCTACACTTATGAAAATAACAACCCAATTCCTAAACAAAAAATTTCAAAGGAAACTACATAAAACAATGAATCCAATGTAGCCTTAGCTCATTACATAACCTCTTAATACTACCAAAATAATAATAATAATAATAATAATAATAATAATAATAATAATAATATATTTTTAATGCCACGACTTAGCCACACACCAATTAGGTGTATGAGACACCCTTGTTTGTGGGACAACCTCCCCCCTCCCTCCTTTGAACATCAATATGATTGTTAAAGGCTATGAATGTGTGCATACCCTACCCCCTATAGATTTGAACTATGACATCCTAGGAGGAAACACATGTTCTTACCCATGAGATTAAAAGGAATTCCATAACTATGAAATATGAAACTATGTATATACCTGAGTGAAGAAAAACTTTATTGTTGGATTCAAAATAGATTTAGTGAATTGGAGAGAAGTGAATTAGTAAATGGAGCATACGAGTGTTGGTAGGGGTTTTGGGCAAGTGAGTTGTGCAGGGTCGTGGTAGCTGCGCAAGCTCATGCGACATCATGAAAGGCCAGATTAGCGCGATGGGCAGAAGAATAACCGCTTTTGAATATTTAATGTATTAATTGACCACGTTTTGTGGACATAGGTCATTAGTGATTAGAAATTGGTTATAAGAAAACCTTTGATGTAAAGGCACAAGCCTATATATAGAGGTAGTTTTGCAATTGTAAGGACACACGATAATAAGGAGTAGAAGATCATGATCAGCGCAATACAAGTCCAATTCAATATCTGAGAGTGATCAATCTGTTTGATCTGTCTATGGTCTTGATGAGTCTTCTGTTTTTGAACTATTTGTGATCTGTATGTGTCAGATACTGAATTTTGGGATGTAATCGGTCTCCTGCTGTGGAGAAGAATTATCTATTTTGGATATGTTGCGCAGAATTAATATGACATGACTATTGTTTCCAAAATCCTATCTTCTGTTTTCCTGATTTCTTTACTGCGATGTCAATGAGAAGTGTATTGAATATGTTTATGATTTACTGATGTTGGTGCAATAAACTGATGATGCAATCTGTCCCAATTCAATTGCAATTATGATGAATGATGATGAAGCTTATTAAAGTTGTTTTATGAATGATGTGATCTGTTAGATCTGTAGTTGTGAAGATGAATTGTGATAATTGTCTTAGTTCTGTTGAATGAATTAATCTAATAGTTATGTTGTCAAAGCCTCGAATTCCATATCTTCCTTTCTTACTTCCAAAAACTTGGTTTCGACAGATCTCCCTTGAACATGTCGGGTGAGACTTCGTCCGCTCTGCGGATGTTGCTTGCCAGGGTAAAACCTGTCTAGGCCGGTGCTTAGGGAGATCGCACTGGTTTGGCATCGATAGAGTGAGAACCCTTGTCGACGAGGATTTGTTGGTGGGCTTTTTCCAACAAATGGTTACGGTTCCGTTGTCGGGACCAAGTTTCGATTGAAAGGAGGATGTGTTTTGGCATCCCACTTGAACAGAGATCGAGCAATGGTTTGGTCTAAAACTGCGAGAGTTTGTTGAAACAGAAAATGAGAATCCAAAGTTGTCGACGAGCAATTGGTTGGATAGATATATTCACAATGGTCCTCATGAATGGTTCTTCTGTGAGTTTCCTATCATCTTATATGAGTGGTTGGCGAAGTTCTCTTCTAAGAAGAAAAACTTCCAAGGAGGACAACTGGCATCTTGGACTTCGTAGCTAATCTAGGAATTACAAGAAATAGACAATAGGGCATCGCAGGTTGTTAAGGTGTGGTCAGATAGTATCTTGAATGGCTACATTACCAATTTTGCAGTTAATACCAATAAGTCATTTAGCGAAGCAGAAAGGGAGTTCTTCAACAGACCACGAGGTATATTTTTGTTGTCTCTGCAGCTATCTATTAAACAGCTTGTCTATGAAAAAGGTATTCTGAAGATGGACCAAGAGTAGTGTAACTCTGGGGTACGGAGGATGTAGACACCGCGATGAAAGGGGGGAGACACATGGAAAGGTAAGGGGTATATGGGCATGATTTCTGGTGAGATTGTGAAGGTCGTCGAGGAAACAAGTGGTTGTACAAGAGGAGGAGAAAGGTTTTGAGAGAAGAGGAAGAGGATAGGAGAAGGTCCTGTTATGATCGAAGTGCGATACCACGAGGAAAAACCACACGGGACAAAGTGACCTTTCAGTAACAACGAGGATGATAAATCCCAGGCTAGGCCCAGAACATCGGTAGGTTTAAACCCCAATAGTAATGTGTCTAAACCTCCGTGCACTACTCCACCACCAGGAAGAAACATGCATTCTACGTCAGCTTTCCTGACGTGTCAGTAGCAGTCTAGCAGTAGAGTACCAGCCGGAGGAAGAAGGCCCAGAATGGCGAATGATGAAATGAAGCTACCAATAAAACGACATCGATGACCCAAAGCAATACTAGTTCTTGTGCGAGGCAATCTGGACCACCCGACAGACTGTGGATAATGATGTCAAGAAAAGCCAGTTGGAAACCACCCTCAAGGGTCGTGCGCTGGATTGGTACATGCGATTCATGCTGGTTCCTCAGGGAAGTATAGGTACAGTGAAAACATTGGATGAGATCCATAAGGGGTTATTTGAATAATTCAAGAAGCCGAAGTCTAAGGCTCAGTACATTACTGAGTTGAAAGAAATCAAGCAGTTCCCCAATGAAACAATTTGGGACTTTGATCAATGGTTTAAGACGTTGATGGCTCGCTTCAGCTTCCAAATGAGTGATGTTCAGCACAAGGAGTGGTCCAGTGTCGTGCTTGTCCCACATATCAGACATCTGCTAATGTAGCACAAGATTGCAATGCAGAGTGAGGCTCTCGAAATCATGATGAAAGTAGAAGCATCACTATTAGGAGAAATCGTGGTCGGGATGAACAAGATTCAAGCACAATTGGCCAATATGACACTCCAACTACAAGATATCAAGAAGGATAAGGAAGATCATAACGAGCTTTGGTGCACCTGGTGTCATGCGAACAGACACACTGTTGGAGGAGCAAGTCGGTAAGTCGACTAGAATGATAGTCGACTAATTGGAGATTAGGTCAGCCACGTAAAGGTCATGTCGGTTGACCGAACCGACAAGTAGTTAATTGTAACTGTTTTGTAATTCATATTAGGCTGTTGAGCCAGATGAGAACTTGGTCCAGTTCTCTGTATTGTATGGACCCTTTCACTATAATATAATCTATTATTCTACCTATGTTCTTGTCTCTTGTCTCTGTTATATTTGTATGCTTTTAATGTGTATTATTGGTAACCCTATGTGATCTGTGAGATTACAACATTGGTTCTGTTTCCAGTAGTACATGTCTGAGATGTATACAAGCAGATGATATCAGAACAAAAGATTAAGGACTGGTGGGAGCATAAATAGAAAACTACTTGCAGAATTACGCATGAAGAAACAGATTAATGACTGCTCAAGCAAAGGAAAGGTTCTTTACTGAAACCCATGAGAAGTTTGTAGAATAGGTACCCCAACTCTTGAAAAAAACTTCTGGATGAAAAGCCCGGAAGTGACTAAAGACCAACAACTGCTAGAAAAACTTATTCGAGGGGGAAGGACAAACCTGTTGGAGTGTTTTGAAAAGATCACCGATGAATTCTGCAAGGAACAAGCTATAGAAGAAAGAACTTCGGTGGAAACCATTCAGAAGAAATTCTACACAGACCTTACCGAACAGTTCCTGTGCTCCTTACCGACCTTGTTGTTTAAATTTCTGATAGAAAAAGGAGTGGGTCATATTGTCGAACCTCGTCCATTACTACGCGAACCGCCACAAAATACTAACTGGGCAGAGAAACAAAAGAAGTGGGAAAAATTCATTGCCGAAAGGAAGTGGGAACATTTCCTAAGAAAGTAAACAGAACTATCTGATCTTTCTAAAGCGTCAGGTAGGCAATGGGGGGGTAGTTGGTCGTATGTCGGGGTAAAGGAAAAAGGGATTCTAGTCGACTAAACATAGATACCATCACCAGCAATGAAAAGTCGACCTAAAAAGGAAATCCAAAGGACAGGGATACATAAAGGTACGACGGATTTATAGAAGGTAGAGAGGGAGAAGAGGCTAAAAAGAAGGGAGGAAAGAAGAGAAAGAGCTATAGCACTGCAAAGAGGAATGAGTACTAGGGTGGCCGACCAAGAAAGAAATCTTCCAGAGTCGGGTCATGATTGATAGGAAGAAGGCGTCGATGAAGAAGCATCACCTATGGAAGAAGATCTGTGGATAGAGCAGCGAGAAGCTCTCCAAATAGAAGTCCCTCAAGAGATAAGACCTCTGTCTCCAATGAATCCGAGTACTATAATACAATCCATTGTCGAAGAGGACCTCAGACTAAGAGCTGGTGAGTTCGGTATATGGAGTCGACTAGACAATGGGATAAACAATGATAATCATCTACTTATCTGTCAACCAGAAGAAATAAATTGGGTCACGCTTCAAGTGTACCCTTCCAACCGAAGTATCCATTTACTTTACCTGACACATGAAGGAGCACCCCCCTACCAGATACAGCTTTGGAGAAACAGAAAAATCTGACCTGCAGACAAATAATTGCAGTTCGACATCGACAGGAGAAGTCGACCCCGACCGACTGCTTATCAGAGATGAAACAACAAACAAAACAACCGAAGAAAATGAGAGTTCCATCGGCAACAGTTCTGCACAAAAAGATAAACAAAACATCCCACCACCCCCACCACCGCCACCTCCTGAAGAAGACAGCGACATTGAATATGAAATGAGTCACGGATCAGCGCATATCCCTCTATATGAGGGCAACGAGGATCCCAGACAACATTGGTCCGTCTGCGAGTCGATATGGGAGGCAAACCAAGTCACAGATGAAGATAGACAGATGGCGCAATTCGCTAGTGCCTTAAGGAAAAGAGCATTAACTTGGTATAGGTCCTTTTCTTAGAGAACCCCCAATGCATCCAAAGTGGAGATTAAAGCACAATTCCTATCATTCTTAAACTCCAGATGCTAAACATCTGGAAGCTAAGAAATCGAAAACAACTTCGCAAAGGCCAGCAGAATCCATCCGAGAGTATGACCAACACTGGAAGGATCTTCTCAGCCAACTTGACTACGTAATTGATGAGCAATTGCTAATTCAGTGGTTTCTTGCAGGTCTTTCATAGAAAATTCGGAGGCATATAATCTTGGAGACATTCAAGACATATGAATATGCACTTACTAAATCCTTATAGGTAGAAATGGATGAAGACTTCCCGGCATATCCCACAAATAATAGATTGGAAGAACAACTCGAGATCATGCATAAATATTTAAAAGAGCTAAACCTTAAAAGTTAGGACATCTGGTGCACGAAATGCTCATCGACCAGACATTCGAAATATAACTGTCGACAGGATATTAGTCGACAAGATGTTCGATTTGTGCAAACAAAATGTTTTTGCAACATCGGCCAAGAGCATGGAGAGCACACCACAAAAGAATGCCCTTTCAACATGAATAATGGCAAAGCATCATGGTGTGCAATCTGTGAAACTAAAAATCATACCACCACCGACTGCCACCTAAATCTAAAAAATCAACAAAATTACCAGGCAGTCTATCATACGAACACAGTTGCACAGACCAATGAGAATAATCAATGAAGCAATGCTCAGAGTGAACAAAATAATCAAATGTACAATGGTCATCGATATGAGCACTAGTTGGACAACCGACGTGGAGGATATGGAGGTCGAGGTCGATTCTCTGGGAATTGCGACAACCAACCACGTCATCCCATCAAATGTTTCACGTGTTATAAAGAAGGCCACCATTACGTAGACTATCCATACAAAGACATAACTGACTTGAAATTATGTACTAGTTTTGGAGGAGGGGATCACTCATTAGAGGATTTCCCTACTGTGCTTGAAAAAATAAATAAAAAGAAAAATGTTAATGTCTTGTCGTGTGTGCAAAAACATGATATTATCAATACAAAGAATTTGCATATCGTAACCCGACAAGGGACAAAAATTGGGAATGATAACCCACAAATAAGCAAAATAAAAGAAAAAAATGATTATCCTGATCTTGTTAAACAAAAACAATTGTATAAATATGCAACAAATGTATTTAGCGAATTTGCTCAACAGGAAGAAGAAGATGATAATCGACAAGACACAGTAAAAGAGTTAATACACTTAGTACAAAAGGATAAAACAATATCTCAATTCATCTACTTGTTGAATAAAATAAAACACAACAATAACACAAAAAAACAAACAAAGAATATCTGCAGCCTAAACCAAAAAGATAAAAGTGATGTCGACCCACTAGTCGACCTAGAAATTGAAGGATACCATGTGCGACAAGTTGTACTCGATTTCGGCTCACAGGTAAATATTATGACTCAAGAAACTTGGGAATAGTTAGGTAGACCTCGATTATACGAGTCAGGTATATACCTGAAACTAGCCGACCAAGGCCTAATTGAACCTATTGGATTCTGGAAAAATGTCGACACAACGATAAAAGGAATATCGACTAAAGTTAACTTTGAAACTATTGACCCTAAGGAAGGATCCAGCTCCTTCCCAGTGTTAGTAGGTTGACCTTGGGGGAGAAAAATGAAAGCCTCAATATCCTTAGACAAAGAAAGAATAAAATTAAAATGGAATGGACAAAAGTCATAGTACCTATCCATCCATCCCAAGGAGAACCTTGGAAAAAATCGATTGATGAAGAAGTTGACATTCGACAACTATATCAGATACATGTTTGGGTACATAGGGTACTCCAAAAAGACTGAACACCTTCAGCAACCGCTTCACACAAATAGATCATAGATCAACACACCGATGTTTGTCACGTGGTTAAAACCCTTGAGAGGGAAACAGTCCACGGCCCCAGCCAAATAGCTACTTGGAAGAATTTATTATGCAAAAGAAAGAAATTGACATATGAGCTTCTCATAATCGATTAACTAGCCAAGGACCCTCTATGCTATTTAAATAGAGATCATAGACCAATCGGGTGTTAAGCCACGGATCAATGTTAGGTGTGATCTAAGAGAAGTTGAACCGTCGGATCACTCTATGTCTAGAACATATCATGACCATCGGATTAGAATATTTACAAATGCATACTAATGCATACTAAAGAAACACACTTTTACCTAATGGATATATTACACAAGTTGATCTTAACTAACTCCTAAGTGTCTAAATATCCTAACATCCCCCTTTAAGAACAACTTGGGATAGAATTGAAGGATTTACAAAAGTGACACTATTAGGAGAAGGAAGGAGGCATTAGAGCCTATCCCCTCTTAAGGACACATTCCTGAACTCCTAACATAGACCAAAGCTTAGAAAACTTCGCTTCTGTAAGAGACTTGGAGAAGATGTCTACAACTTGATCATCTGTAGGATAATAGAGCACTTCAATAACACGATCATGAACAAGATTTTTGATGAAGTGCATGTGTATCTCAATGTGTTTGCTGCGCTGATGTAGAACTGGATATTTGGCAAGCTTGATGGCACTTTGATTTTCGCACCAAAGTGGAGTAGGTTGCTGCTGCTCGAATCCAAACTCTGAAAGGATCTGTTGAAGCCATAAATCTTCCTGATTGGCATTAACTGCAGCTTGATATTTTTCTTCTGCTAAAGAAAGAGCAAGAGCTTGCTGTTTCTTACAAGCCCAAGTGATAGGTCCAGATCCTAGAATGAAAACATAACCTGCAGTAGACTTTCGATCATCAGGATTGTTGGCCCAATCTGAATGAGTGAAACCAACCAACAAAGGTTTCCCCCCTGTATTGTAATGAATCCCAAACTGAATTGTACCTCAAATATATCGAAGTATTATTTTTGCTGCTTTCCAGTGAATTTCATGAGGAGTTTACATATGACAGGCAACATGACCAATGGCAAAGGAAAGGTCAGGACGTGAATGAGTCAAGTATAAAAGACTACCAACAAGCTAACGATACAAGGTGGCATCTACTTCAAGGGAAGTACAAGTGGCAGAAATTTTGACTCTAGACTGGAAGGGAGAAGGGGCTGGTTTACAATCTTCCACGTGGAAGTGACGAAGAAGGTCACAAGCATACTTAGACTGGGAAAGAAATATTCCTTCTTTGGTTTGCAAGACTTGGAGACCAAGAAAATAATGCAAATGTCCTAAGTCTGACATTTCAAAATTTTTCTTAAGACTGGATTTCACATGGGTTATAAGTTTAGGGTCACTACCAGTAAGGATAAGATCATCAACATAAAGAACAAGTATGATGATATGGTTTCCTACTTTCTTGGTATAGACATTGGGATCAGAATGGCATCTATAAAAACCAGTGTCAAGGAGAAAGCTATCCATTTTGGCATACCAAGATCTAGGAGCTTGCTTAAGGCCATATACGGATTTCTTAAGGAGACAAACAAGGCTAGATTTATTCTGAACATATCCAGGAGGTTGTTCCATGTAAATTTCCTCATGTAAATCACCATGTAAGAAGGCAAACTTGACATCCATTTGATGGACTTCCAAGTTATGTAAGGCTGCAAGGGAAATAACAAGGCGGATGGAGTTCATTTTTGCTACAGGGGCAAAGGTTTCATTGTAGTCAATCCCTTCCACTTGGGAAAAACCTTTGGCAACTAACCTTGCCTTAATTCTTTCAACACTTCCATCTAATGCATACTTAGTTCTGTAGACCCATTTACATCTAACAAGTTTTCTTCCTTTTGGAAGAGGAACAAGATCCCAAGTATCATTCGCCATTAAGGAACTATATTCTTCATCCATGGCTGCATCCAAATATGGATTTCTTGAAGCTTCTGCAAAAGTTTCTGGATCGTGATTCTCGGAAACTTGAGCCAAAAGGGAAGAGGCTCACTGAAATTGAGAACGTGTTCATCGTTGATCTCTAGGATCACCGGAAAGATCACCAGCTACTTCACATGTTGAACGGACCCATCGAGGAGGCATTGGTGCTGGTGCAATTTGAGGAACCTAAGCTGGCGGAGGTGGATTTTCATCCTCACTGTCATCATCAAAAACTGGAGTTGGAAACCTGTCAAGGAAGTTGGAAGAAGAAGAATAAGAAGAAGGCACAATTGTCGAATCAGGCTCGCAGGCCAAAGATGGCACACCCGCCAAGTTAGGCTCGCAGGCCAAGAGATTTTCATCAAATTTAACATCTCTTCTAATGATTATATCATGTGAATGGGGCTGAAGAAGTCTATAACCTTTTACATATTCTGAATA
>LPNX010318431.1:80751-94547 GCA_001517045.1 Pseudotsuga menziesii | reverse complement strand
TCCAACAAATATGCACTTTTCACTTTTAGGCTACAATGCTTTCCGTTTTTCATCCGGAATGTGAGCCCATGCTTCACAACCAAACACCCGAAAGTGACTTACATCTGGTTTAATTTTACTCCATGCTTCTTTCGGTGTTATATCTTGTAAAAATTTAGTGGGTGTGCGATTAACTATATAATTTTCACAATTTATGGCCTTAGCCCAATATTGAAGACTTAGTCCCTTATATTGGATCATACAATTAGCCATTTCTTGTAAAGTGCGGTTATTTCGTTCAGCTACACCATTTTGTTGTGGTGTATATAGAATAGTGTGTTGTTGTTGGATTCCTTGTTCAGTTCAGAAAGTAGTGAACTTGTTGTTAACATATTCTCCTCCATTGTCAGATCTTAACTTAATAATTTGATGACCATATTGTTTTTCAACAAGGGCCTTGTAGGCCAAGAACATGTTAAATACTTCGCTCTTAAGTTTTAGGAAGTAAACCCAAGTGCGTCTAGAGTAGTCATCAATGAAAGTTAAGAAATATTTGAAACCAGAAAATGATGCAGATGGAAGAGGACCACACAATTCACTATGCACAAGCTCCAAAAGAACCGAGGCGTGCCAAGAGGCACGTTTGTCAAAATTGTCCCGATGATATTTTTCGAGTACACAACCGAAACAAACACCATCCTTGTAAGATACCATCAAAAGACCAGTCACCATATTGTCTTTACATAGTTGTTGCAATGAAAGAGAATTTAAGTGACCAAATCGCTCATGCCAAAGTTTGCTCAAGTTATCACTATGAGCAACAAAAACTGAAGGAAAAGGTGATGACCCAAATTTGTTTTAAATTTGTACAACCTAGTAATATCATCAACAGTTCCAGTAGCATGGACATTTTGAGGATTTTTAAAATCCTTGATTACAACTTAGTGAGGTGTAAACATCATAGTTTTACCTTCACCTGAATGAGTAATTTGATAGACTGATAACAAATTGCAGGAAATTTTTGGAACACATAGTACATCACTGAAATGACCATTTTCTACTAGAACTGTTCCAAATCCTACAACACTTAGAGATCTATCATCACCAACAAATATTTGTTTGGTGTTACATTCATGCATAGTAGAAAAGATGGCTTTATCCTTATCCATATGATAAGATGCTCCAGAATCAATGAGCCATTCAATTGAAGTAGAAGAAGAAGATGCAATATAAGAGTAACCAGAAGAACAAAGTGCATGTCCATGAGAGGTAGATTATGAAGACGAGTCTAGGCTGATTTGGTGCTTCTTCATTGCTGCTTCTAAGGCTTCCATCTTCTTAAAACACTTAGATTCATCATGATTATCTTTTCCACAAAAATTGCAATGACGCTCAGTCTTCTTTCATTTTTTCTTGGATCCTTTGTCATTTTTTAAAGAAGGAGTTGATTGAGAGGGTTTGGGACCCTTGTTGTTTTGCTTATTATTGCGAAAATTATGTTTCTTGGGAGGCTTGGACTTTTCTTTCTGTTGGGACAATAAGGTTTTCCTAGATGTATCTGCATTGTTAATTATTCCAAGGTGAATGAGCTTATCTTGCTCTTTAATTAAGGAATCACAAAAGGATTTAAGGCTAGGCTCTTGATAGCTAGCTGCAGTCAAGGATTCTTTCATGGAGTAGAATGTAGATACAAAAACAGAATATGCAGGTCCAAGTTTTGAAATAATATGATAAATACATTGTTTGTCTTCTTTCTTAATCTTGCATTCTGCACATAATAGTCTAAGAGTTTTATACTTAGATAAATAATCTTAAATGCATGAAAAATCATTTGGATTCAAGGAAAGAAACTCATTCTCAAGTTAATGATCTCAAATTTCATTATGTTTACCAAACACAGATTCCAAATTTTCCCAAGCGAGATTAGGTTCATCAATTCCAGATATGTGGAATCGCAAATTAGTAGAGATTGACATCCCAATCAATCCACGAGATTCATCACATCTATTTTCCCATTTAATTTTCTTATCATCATCAATGAGTTCTGTTTCTTTCCCTGAGGTTATCTTGAAAAGTCTCCTACTTCGCAGAACATCCTCCATACGAGATTTCTATGAGAAATGGTTAGAACTTGTAAGTATAATATCACAAGGGGCGGCCATACTATAAAATAATTGCTGAAATAATAGAAACTAACTGTCTGGATGGAAAGAGTTTGAAAAAATATGCGGTTTAAAAAAAACGACACTTAAAAATGATTCTGGATGATGAAGTTATGCTTGAACAAAGAAAATGTTGAAGATGTCCCCAATAGTCACGTGGCAGATATTAACTTTGACCAACTAAAAAAAAGAAGCCCTCTCTTTCCAAGATCAACCTTTGACAATCACTTTTACAATAAAGTTGCTTTGAAGTGAATCACTTTTGTAGAATAAGTGATGTTCACTTTTACAATAATGTGACTTTTAAATAGTGCGGCAATAAATTAAAAGACTTAAGTGACTCACTTTTATTTTATTTTATTTATGTGAGATGCACTTTTACAATAAAATAACTTGAAAATAGAAATTCCATGCACTAAAAAGTAGTGCAGACTTGAACTCAAGACCTATTAAGTAATAAAGCAGCTTTGGACCAAGTGAGCTACATTTAAAAGGTACGTAAAATAATGGAAAGAGGAAGGGGGCTTTTTTTGTTTTACTCTTCTCTCTTGTTCTCCGTGCTTGCTTTCTTTTCCAGCAAATCACAAAAAAAATGAAAAACAAAAACAAAAAAAACTTTTTCCACACAATGGGGTTAGATCTTGGTTAGCTTACCCAAAAATTTTATGTTTTCAAGTTTTCTCGCTGTTTCTGATTTTCCGTGATCGCACAAGGTGCACAGCAAAGAGCATACGTAGCCAAGAAGACAAGAAAAAAAAAACTTTCCCTTACTATTTCTGATTCGTCGCGATCGCGCAAGGTGCACAGCAAAGAGAATACGTAGTCATGGAAGGAAACAGTCCGAGAATAAAATAGAAAATATCTAATAATAAACTGATAAAATATGAGAGATTAAAAAAAAAACAAATCCCTCACTGTAACATTATACCTTCAGATTTTCCAAAATGGGTGTTTCTGGAATAAACGGAAATGGTTTTCGATGAAATGAAAACTATTTCCCAATGGAAACGGTGCTCCAGATGCAATGGAATAGCTCCCACGAGCCAAAAATGAATAGAAAATTCAAAAAAAAAAACTCTTTCAAACTTTTGGCAACACCGGTTCCAGATCTTGATCAAAACCGAAAGCGGCTCTTCATAAAAGCTCTGATATCATGTTCGGGTACCCAGAGTACTCCCAAAATACCGAACACCTTCAGCAACCACTTCACACAAATAGATCACAGATCAACACACCGATGTTTGTCACGTGGTTAAAACCCTCGAGAGGGAAACAATCCATGGCCCCAACCAAATAGCTACTTGGAGCAATTTATTATGAAAAAGAAAGAAAGTTACATATGAGCTTCTCATAATCGATCAACTAGCCAAGGACCCTCTATGCTCTTTAAATAGAGATCATAGACCAATTGGGTGTTAAGCCACAGATCAATGGTAGGTGTGATCTAAGAAAATTTGAACCGTCGGATCACTCTATGTCTAGAACATATCGTGACCGTTGGATTAGAATATTTACAAATACATACTAATGCATACTAAAGAAACACACTTTTACCTAACGTATATATTACACAAGTTGATCTTAACTAACTCCTAAGTGTCTAAATATCCTAACAATACATAATAATGAATATTACACAAAAACTAATGTCTATGGTGAACTTTACTTAGGCAACCAAGATTCAGTAGGATACAATTCAGACGCAAAACTATATGATTGGGAAGTTGAGAACTATGAAACAAAGGCAAGAGGATGCTGGACCATTCAAAAAGTATAGAAGAAACCAGTCAAACAATGCTTTGTGGTGTCCATCATCCCAAAAATATTTGAAAAGAAAACTAGAGAATATCCTACCTTGCAACCAACAAATGTAAATATCACACAAATCCCAAGATATAAAGAAAGAGAATCACCAGTTATGCACGTAGAGCAAGTATCTAGGAACATTGGTGAACATGGCCGACTACAAAGCTTAGTGGAAACTTTTACAGGACAAGCTGCTAGATAGTGGGATACCCATCAATAAAGACTACAGACATGGACAACAGCTTCAACTTATTTTGTAGAAAGATTTGGAGGAAAGAAATTAACCAACTAGGCTTAGATGCCTATATTTATCCAATGACGTGATCCAGAAAACCACATAAGGACATGTGAAAAAGAATGCAGAAGGCTTGGGTATAAAGATGAACGTACATGGCCACACCTATTTCCATCAACATTCTCTGACTTACCAAACAAATGGTATAAAATGGAAGAAGCTCGAGGTGAAACATTCCTATGGAATGAACTCAAAGAGAATTTTATCAAAGATTTCAATTTTGTACCACAAAATGAGAATTTGGTCGAAACAGCAAAATCGATCAAAGCATTTATACAACTAACAAAAAACAAAACCCTAAAACACGACCGACCGACAACAAAATGCAATAATATACAAACCGGGACAATACCACAGTCAATAAGACTACATATGGAAAATGAAAATCCAGAAGGGAAAATCTTTAGATGGAAATCAAACCATAATGAAACAACAAAACCAATTTGCACAGTACTCAAAATTGGGACAACCGACAACGAGGATACCGATCAAATGACTGCAACATATTTCCTTGCCACATTTTCACAATTTAAGGAATCGAGCCAACCAATCATTGAAGTCAAAGCACCAGAATGGATAGATTCTAAAGTCAAAACTAGAGAATTCGACATTTCAAGTGATAACTAACCAAAAATGGAAAAAATTGGAGACTACTGGAGTGAAGAGCAAACAACAGAAATAGTGAACTTATTAAAAGAATTTCAGGATGTATTTTCCAAAGATTATAAAGATTTCAAAGGTTTATTCCATGAAATGAAAATCAACATTAAACCTGATGTTCGACTAATGAAGAAAACACCATATAAGTTAGCTCATAAATACAAAGAGATAGTCAAGAAGGAGATTGATAACATGCTTGTAGCAGGTATTATCTACCCTATTGACCAATCAGAATGGGCAAGTCCAATGGTTTTTCAACCAAAAAAACATGATCCGACCAAGCTAAGATTTTGTGTCGACTTCAAAGAGCTAAATAAAGTTACATTAGCAGACCCATTTCCAACTCCCTATGCAAATGAAATCTTAAATGAGGTCGCAGGACATGAATGCTACTCATTTACAAATGGATTCTTAGGTTATAATCAAGTACCAATAGCCAAACAAGATCAGAAAAAGATAACATTCGTATGTGAATTTGGCTCATTTGCTTACAGGGTTATGCCTTTTGGAATTAAAAATGCACATGCAGTCTTTTCAAGGATTGTGGTTAAAACATTTCAGGAATACATTTACAAAACAATGGCAGTATATTTTGACGATTGGACAAAATACTCTACACTGAAAGACCACTGTAAATGGCTAATGCTTATGTTGGAACGATGCAGACAAATCCAACTATCTCTGAACTTCAATAAGTGCATATTTCTAAATCCCATAGGGATATTGTTAGGACATATTGTCTGCAAAGAAGGTATTAAGGTCGACTTTGCAAAAATAAAAATTATCCTCAACTTAAAACCACCAGTGAACCCAAAACAAGTTAGGGTATTACTTGGTCATATATGATATTACAAAAAATTCATAAGATACTATTCAGACATGACCTACCCACTGTAAGAACTATTAAGAGAAGATAAGGGGTTCGACTAGACAGAGAAATGTGACATATCATTTAAAAAGCTAAAAATAAAGCTAGTCAAAGCACCCATCCTAAGGTTTCCAAACTGGTCCACTAAATTCCATGTACACATCGACGCATCAGGCCTAGCAATAGGAGCAATTCTAACTCAACTAGGAGATGATGGAATGGACTACCCTATAGTTTACAGTAGCAGAAAATTAAACAAAGCCGAAATAAACTATTCAACGACAGAAAGAGAAGCATTAGGAATGGTCTTCGCACCACAAAAATATCGACACTACCTACTAGCTAACCCATTTATCTTTTATACCGACCACCAAACACTAAAATATCTCATAAATAAGACTTTACACCATGGGAGAATCTTTCAATGGCTACTTATATTCCAAGAATTTGAATTCAAAGTCATTGTCAGACCAAGGAAATTAAATGTCGGTCCCGACCACTTATCCCGAATCGACACAAGAGAGGAACCGACAGGAGTAGAAGACGACTTATCGGATGCACATTTATTTCAAATAGAAGCAGTCCCAGCAGAGTGAGAGGAAATAGATCAGTTTTTAGAAGATGGAAAAGCACCAAAAGGCATGATTATGAAGAAGAAACAAATTTTAGCCATGAAAGTTGCACCATATAGCCTCATAAATGGATTTCTATATAAAATGGGTTTGGACGACATCCTGAGAAGGTGTGTACTGGAACATGAAAGAAATAATATTATGTATGAAGCACATTACGGACATGTAGGAGGACATTTCCAAGAAGACACAACTGCAAAGAAAATCCAACAATCAGGGTTGTGGTGGCCGACACTTCATAGAGACTGTAAAAATTTTGTAAGCCAATGTGACAGATGTCAATAGCTGGGTTGACCTCTGCCTAGTACAGAAATGCCCTTGATATCAGTAAACCCAAGCTTGAAATTTGAAATTTGGGCCATCGACTTCATAGGACCATTTCCCATACCAGCAAAAAGAACAAGTGCATGGTACATAATAACTGCAATCAAGTACATAACCAAATGGGTAGGGGCAAAACCAATCGACACATGTTCCAGCGAGATAGTTGCTAAGTTTATCTATGAAAATATCATTACCCGATTTGGATGCCCACTAACCCTAATCAGTGACCAGGGAACACACTTTATTAATAAAACTATTAAAACACTAACATATTAGTTCCAAATCAACCAACCATCAGACTTCATAGCCCATGAAGGTCAAACACAGAAATAACTAAATAGGACAGGCAATAATATTTTGGTACCTCCCTGTTTCTTCTGGACAAAGAAACATTTTGTTTGTGGGGGAGATGTTGGAGGAGCAAGTCAGTAAGCCGACTAGAACGATAGCCAACTAATTGGAGATTAGGTCGGCCACGTAAAGGTCGTGTCAGTTGACCGAACCGATAGGTAGTTAATTGTAATTGTTTTGTAATTCATATATATTAGGTTATTGGGCCATATGAGAACTTGGTTCAGTTCTCTGTATTGTATGGACCCTTTCACTGTAATATAATTTGTTATTCAACCTATGTTCTTGTCTGTTGTCTCTGTTATATTTGTATGCTTTTAATGTGTATTATTGGTAACCCTATGTGATCTGCAAGATTACAACACACACCAAGGATAAATGTCCGATGTTCTGAAATTTTTTGCTTTCAAGAACCTCGAACCCATTGAGCTACATTGGTGTACCCTGGTGCCGCATATGCCAGGTCTATGGGCATCGACATGAGAACTGTGACTACATGCAAAAGATGGTTACCAAGATAGAGAGTCTGTACTGTAGCTTTTGTTGGTCAGTAGGAGACGATGATAAAAAATGTCGAGCTTATGAATTGCTCCAGGAAAGGACATATGATTCATACTTTGTGAAAGGTGAGGACCCTCGAGCAATGCGAGCACAGTCACAGATGGCATAGCCAGCAACGTAGGTGTAGTATACACCACCACCCTATATGTAGTTTATCCCATCACAACTGTAGCAGCAGTTTATGTCGCAGCCACAGTTTGCACCGCAACCGCAGTTCACAGCGCAACCATAGTTTACGCCATGACCACGGTATAATTAGGTACCACTCATTCAGCCTCAGCCACAATATGTTCAATCCAAGCATTATGTCCAGCAGCAACCAAACCTTTTGCAACAGCAGTTGGCCCAACCTCAGTTTCAGCAAGGAGGAGTCCGAGGAGGATTCCACTGAGGATTCAGGGGACGAGGAGGAGGCTTCGATCGATGAGGAGGAAGAGGTCGAGAATCAATCTAGTGTTATACCTATGGATTATTCGGGCACTACCAGAGGGAGTGTCCTCATGCGCAGTGTACATACTATGCGGCCAGTGAGCATAACATTGAAAATTTCCCTTAGTTGATTGCAAAATGGCAGGCTGGAAACACTCCTCAGTTGTAGAATGTGCAGACTCAGAACCAGCCAACGTTCAAGGTGCAGAACTAGAAAATGATGCAGAATCAGATTCTGTGACTATCATAACCCTGAATTTTGACAAAAATTTAAAATTTTTAATGTAACATAAAAGTTCTAAGTCGCAATTTAATAACTACTAGCGGCTAGCGAAAAAATGAAACAGTTAACAATACGTAGTGATTAACTTCAAACACATAAAAAATAATACCATTTTAATTTTGATATGTTATGTAAATGACCTGCATTTAGTTACTTTTATCCTTACTGATAATGTTACTTTTTGGCAAGTAGGTGAAATCTATCTTTGAAAACTTGGGCTTACTTAGCATTATACTAACGTAGATGGACTGTTGGTTCTTACAAGTTCAACAGGTGACGATCGATCAAGTAGGAGTTTAAGTCAAGAAGTATTTATGTTGCATGTTAAAATGCTAGTAAATAAACTGATTATTTCATAGCAAGCTCTGATGAGGTAAAGTAATTGTCTTCCATAGTTTCTGTTTCTAAAAGAAGATCGTTATCTTTATCATATTTAGAAAAACAAAAGATACTTACTGTGAGCTTAGAGCTCAAGTTCTTCATCATACAATTACTTCTATTTTAACATGCTTATAATGCAAATGTTATGTTTTAAATGTACTATCTTTTATTCATGAAAGTACTTCTATCTATCTCGAAGTTAAATACTTCCAATAGAGTACATGTTTATATTTTGTCTCTATCTTACTAGCCATAGAAATTATTAACCTGTTGTTTGCATGTATAAATGTTAAGCACCAAGTTATAAACTTCAGTACTTATATTATCGCCTTGTTGCATGTATTATTGTAATAACATACAATACCATATTATTTTATAACGTATCAATCTAATTGTTACTTGTATCCTGTAGAGATATTACTACCTACCACCACTTGTATAAAGTCTAATCATAGGTAAATACTTTATCAGTGTTATTCCTATCATTTATAAACCTTGTACATGGTTTACACCATAGTAAAATTACTATCATAATGTTGCCTCACTTATAATAAGAAGTAGTTTATAATAACTACTATGGTATATTTTACTACCTAGAACTTCTAATCTGAGGTCTATATCAAGTGAAACAATATCATAAGGATTCTTATACTAAGCTAGAACCCAGTAAACATAAACAATCAAAAAATGTCTTTGTAAATAATGATAGGATTCATTATTATTATCATTGGCAAGTTGAGCATACAAAATATTATTTGTAAAAGCTTACACCCAGGTCGAGCCTCGTGATTGTTTATTTGACAAGGTTTAATACACCTTATTCTATAGTCAAATGACATATATTAATTATTAGTAATTAAAACTAACCCTTAACCATCGATTTCCAATAGTATAGTTTGAGTTGCCGCATAATATATAAATATATTAAAATCGTTTTGCGAAGTGAATAAACAAATTGTTATTTGGAAATGTTTATTGTATAGTTGACTTTGGGATTGTTCCAATGGCAAGGTTGTTACCTTTTTACTCTAAGGTCAACGTTATAAAAACATTGTGAACAATCAACACAAACCTCGATACCATCGTTTATAATGATATAGTTTATGTTTTTGTTAATGAATAAATATATATACACTCCATAGTCATGGCATAGTTTGTTTGTTGATTATTGCAATAATAAACTAATTATTGGAATGCAGATTGACTATAGACAAGACCCCTCCATGATTTAAAGATTTGGAGGGCACGTGGTCTGCTCTTGTCCATGCATTGGTGACTTGAAAGGCTGGAAAACCCTATTCACCTGTCAATTTTACTCTGAGGGTTTCGCTGGCCTGTGGACTGCTCTATGTGGTTTCCTTGGTGGCCATGAGAGGTTGTCCCTTGGATTATTTACTCGGTGGTTTGTGTTTTTTGTTGATGTAGTCTCATTTCTCAATCTTATGTTCCAGAAATTCGTTGTTGTGAATCCTACTACATGAGTGGTTAGTAGTTTAAGAGTTTGGCTCTCGGCCTATCCATAGTTTCAGTTCTGTTCTTCTCGTGGCTCGTCATGGCTTTGTGTAGTTTTTAAGCTTGTTTGACATTGTCTTCCCTCCAGGGTTGGCATAGTGGTTTGATTACTCCTCTGGATATTTTGCTTAAGCTGGTGACAGCTTCTTCATTGCTCGAATTCTCTTCTTTTGGCAGGTAAAGACAAACTCAACTCTTCATTACAAAAAACTCTTTGTTAAATTAATAACACAGTTAGGGTTTTAAGTTTAAAAGATAATCCATGTGCTAACGCTCAGTAATGTGCTTGTTATAGGAACTCTTGACAGCTCCAAGCTTTGGTGGAAAACATAACCATGGCCAGCTTCAGTGGACTTGTGGCCCAACCGATAAGCCCTGATTTCAAACATGGGTTTTGCCCTACTTATAATGAGGGTTGTTGAAGGAGAACACAGTGTTTGGAATTCTGTCTTGGTTTCTTCATTATTTAAGAGGTTTTATTATGATGTTTACTTCCAGTTTACTTTAAAACCCTTGCTGTAAATGCTGGGTAATACCGGCCCTTGAGCCATGATATGTATTTTTGTTAATTTTTTAACCTTACGGCTCGACAATGTAATACAGTTGGTTTTTCAGAAATATTTTGTTAACTTCGAGCTCCGTCTCGTTTTGCAATGGTTTTGTTAACCTGTAACTTATATGTTTATTTTACTATACATAAATGATGTTTATTTTAAGTATAAGACTTTAAAGAGTCCAAATCATGGGTTGTAATCTTCTTGTTAAGTTTGTTTACACAGTTATTAATGTAAATGGTTAAAACTTAAATAAATTAATTTATAAATGGATAAATTAATTGTTAGGGTTTCGACCCTTAGGTTTTCTTGCACATATTATAAGCCTCTTTGTTAAATATAATTAGTTTCTGAATATGAAATTCTTAGTTTTATTTTATTTAATGTTTATATCTACATTTGTTTTTATTTACTATTCAGTAACTTAGAATTATTCCGAGTTCTGTAAAGAACATAAGATTAACTCTAAAGCTCTATTTATATTTCATAAATGAAGGGTTTATATATATATATATATATATATAACCCTAGTCTGGTTTTATTAAGTAATAGTTTTAAGATTTAGTTAATAGTTTTAAAATAAATACTATTTGGTTAATAACTTGTTTATATACTTAACTGTTAACTCCTATAAACTTTTATTTGTATCAGTATACTATTCATGTAACTCTAGTGTAGTTTACTATTTATTTTTTTGTATTTTTAATTAGTTATATTGTTAGGATTATAACGAGCAATACAATACAATGATGAGCCAAAAAATAGAATAGACATGAGCAACATTAACATAGACACAAGATATACCCTGGAAACCCCATGCGGGGAAAACCAGCACCAATGAAGATATTCATTACATGGCCAAAACCGACCATCTGGGCCAAGCGAGCTAGCCACCGCTCACCTCCAGGTCTGTTTACAATGGAGCCTCCTTAAGCCTTATAAAGGCTTAATCACATGCAATACCATGGGACAATACCATGGGACAATACCATGGGCTACAACAAACCATGTGCTAGACCTAACCACCTTTGACTCAATCCCGAGTCAAGGTTAACACATGCAATACCATGGGACAATACCATGGGCTACAACAAACCATGTGCCGAAACCATGTGCTAGACCTAAACACCTTTGACTCAATCTCAAGTCAAGGTTAACCCTAACAATCCCCCCTTTAAACTTGACTTGGGGTAATCACCAACTCCCCTCAAGTATTTACCGAGGAATCTTACATACACCCCACTATCACCTAGGTCTATCTCCCGAATTTACCAGTGAGTTACCAGGGGTATGCATGCCTTGCCAGGTCTTACAGCCATATGCCCATTTACATGCAAACCGCTCCATTACATTTTTTTTTTCATGTGCCTTCATGGTGACTACACCATCACCATCTGTTGCTTCATCCTCTCACTTTCCATGCTCGCTTCTTTGCTCATCTTTTTCCATGCTCCAAACTCTGTCATTGATGTCCATATAAAGAAAAATCCATCTACCGGATTACATGGGTCATCGGCCGCTGTAACCGACAGTTCTCTAGGAATTCTCTTCACATACATGGCTCATCAATCTTGGTCCCAAAACCGAGATTAAACCATCTCACATTTCTCCTGCAATCGAAGACTCAACCTCTTTGATCCACATCAAGCTAGGCTACGAGTACACCTACCACCCTCGTACCTACCTAGTGGTTCATTCCACACTTGATGCAACATCCCTTCTTTGCGCATAAGAGGGATACCTTGTGCTTTTAGTATCCAGAGAAATCCAAACTTGCCTACGGCTAAGTTTCACATGGACCAAAAAATTACTGCTAGGGTGTCGGGTACCATCGAACATGCACCCCACAATTTGATTATGAACATAGAAACACCAACGAGCATAACCAAGCCAAACCATGGCTCTGATACCAGTTGTTAGGTTAAAAATGAGCATCATTAAATAACAATATGCGAGAAAATAAAAATTATAACAAGCAACCACATATATACACACAATATACCCTGGAAACCCCATGCGAGGAAAACCAGCACCAGGGGAAAACCAGCACCAATGAAGATCTTCATTACATGGCCAAAATCAGCCATCCAGGCCAAGCGAGCTAGTCACCGCTCACCTCCAAGCCTATTTACAATGGAGCCTCCTCAAACCTTATAAAGGCTTAATCACATGCAATACCATGGGCTACAACAAACCATGTGCCCAAACCATGTGCTAGACCTAACCACCTTTGACTCAATCCCGATTCAAGGTCAACACATGCAATACCATGGGACAATACCATGGGCTACAACAAACCATATGCCCAAACCATGTGCCCAAACCATGTGCTAGACCTAACCACCTTTGACTCAATCCCGAGTCAAGGTTAACACATGCAATACCATGGGACAATACCATGGGCTACAACAAACCATGTGCCCAAACCATGTGCTAGACCTAACCACCTTTGACTCAATCTCAAGTCAAGGTTAACCCTAACAATCCCCCCTTTAAACTTGACTTGGAATAATCACCAACTCCCCTCAAGTATTTACTAAGGAATCTTACATACACCCCCCTATCACCTAGGTCTATCTCCCAACTTTACCAGTGAGTTACCAGGGGTATGCATGCCTTACCAGGTCTTACAGCCATATGCCCATTTACATGCAAACCGCTCCATTACATTTTTTTCATGTGCCTTCGTGGTGACTACACCGGCACCATCTGTTTCTTCATCCTCTCGCTTTCCATGCTCGCTTCCTTGCTCATCTTTTGCCATGCTCCCTTCGTACCTATATCCAAACTCTGTCATTGATGTCCATATAAAGAAAAATCCATCTACCAGATTACATGGGTCATCAGCCACTGTAACCGCCAGTTCTCTAGGAATTCTCTTCACATACATGGCTCATCAATCTTGGTCCCAAAACCAAGATTAAACTATCTCACATTTCTCCCACAATCGAAGACTAAACCTCTTCGATCCACATCAAGCTAGGCTACGAGTACACTTG
>LPNX010318431.1:58121-80682 GCA_001517045.1 Pseudotsuga menziesii | reverse complement strand
CATTCCACACTTGATGCAACATCCCTTCTTTGTGCATAAGAGGGATACCTTGTGCTTTTAGCATCCAGAGAAATCCAAACTTGCCTACGGCTAAGTTTCAAATGGACCAAAAAATTACTGCTAGGGTGTCGGGTACCATCGAACATGCACCCCACAATTTGATTATGAACATAGAAACACCAACGAGCATAACCAAGCCAAACCATGGCTCTGATACCAGTTGTTAGGATTATAACAAGCAATACAATATAATGATGAGCCAAAAAATAAAATAGACATGAGCAACATTAACATAGACACAAGATATACCCTAGAAACCCCATGCGGGGAAAACCAACACCAATGAAGATCTTCATTACATGGCCAAAATCGGCCATCCGGGCCAAGTGAGCTAGCCACCGCTCACCTCCAGACTTGTTTACAATGGAGCCTCCTCAAGCCTTATAAAGGCTTAATCACATGCAATACCATGGGACAATACCATGGGATACAACAAACCATGTGCCCAAACCATGTGCCCAAACCATGTGCTAGACCTAACCACCTTTGACTCAATCCTGAGTCAAGGTTAACACATGCAATACCATGGGACAATACCATGGGCTACAACAAACCATGTGCCCAAACCATGTGCTAGACCTAACCACCTTTGACTCGATCTCAAGTCAAGGTTAACCCTAACATATATTAAGTAGAACAATAAACACAAATAAACCATAATACTGTTTTTCATTATATTTTTAAACATTGAAATAAATTTACTCTGCTATCTATAGAACAATATCCTATCTACTATTTTCATTCACTCAAGAATTATTTCATCTACTTAAAGCATTCTAACTGTGCTAGAGTACGACCTGGTTTCCAGGTGTGGAAAAACACAGTGTAGAAATTTATTTTTATTCTATTTCACTATTCTCTAAACCAATTTCATTTCTATAACAATCTAATAAGAATACTAAATCTAGCATTTTCACAAACTTTGAACTTTTAACATTCACATAGCAGCTAAACTAATATTTATTTAACTAAAACAATATAATAAAATAACATAGAACCTGTTGAGGACAAGTCGACGACAGCTTTAGGAGGTTGTTCCTCCCTACCAAAATCCTGGAGAGTGCTCAAACAATGCTTCCTCAAGACCCCCGAGCCTGTTCCTAGTCTTCTTGGCTGAGAACTGGTGGAGAATGCAAATAGTAGTACCTTCTATCAACTGACTAGTTCAATACCTCAATAAAACACTCTGCTCTCCGCAGTATGATCTTCAGCTTAAAAGCTGCAGCTGGATCAATCAGCAGCTATCCTCTCAAACACTTTCCATATTTCCCTTCCATTGAAATTCTCTGAAGTACATTCATTCACCCTGAATGATCACTTCTCCAGAATAATGAGCAGCCTTAGCTCTCTTCAATGGGAATTTTTATAAAGATGCCTAGGTCTTTTGGGTCAGTTTTCATTAATTGAGCCACCTGCTCTGATTCCACTTTCTTAGGGAATCATGACCACAAATGTAGGTAGGTTTCCACCTACAACAGTTGGAAGTGGTTTGAGGATGTTGCCACATGTCAGTTTTCTCTCCACCCAGTCTCCTCCACCAATTTCACAAGTAAACACTCTTTTAATAGCTCTCCTAAGCTGTTGTCTCCTCATTTATTTATTTATAAACAAAATATTCAAAATTTACATTAAATATCCATGACCCCACTGGGTCATCAATTACAACTTAGCAAAAAATTTAATATATTGTTCCTCAAATAATATAAAATTGTTTGCAAAATTGGGGCATGTGACAGTGACAAACCTAGAATCAGCCGACGAACCCGTCGCTAAATTAGAAACCACCATTGAATCAAGCCTAGAACGTGAATCAAGGATCGACAGTTGCAAAAATTCAAGCCAAACCGCGAACAAAGTATGTTGTCATTGGGGTTGTCACTCGTGTCGGTGCGACAACTGGAGAAGATGGACCGCTCCAGCAAGTTCAGTTCACTGGAAAGAAAAAGGTAGCATTTGATATTGCGATGGAAAAAGACACCTTCTTCGAGGCCAAGCATGCAATCGGGAGAAATCGAGGTAAGTTACCTATTATCAACATGTCGTCTTGTTTTGATCCATCTGTAGAGGCAGGACCATCGTGGCAGCATGGTACCTTGCAGCAGTTATTTGGGAGTTATATATCACTGGAAAGGGATCCTAAAGACCTTGTTGAGATTGAGAAGTTGTTGTACCACTGGGATAAGGCATTGAAGGATTCTGCGATGAAATCCTTGCAAAATAGGAAGACAGGCAAGGAGGTGAGGATGAACATCCATATCGGAGATTATGAGGTTGACTCGATTATTCTGGATCTCGGATTAGATGTAGACATTCTGACCAAGCAAACTTGGCAGCTGATGAGGAAGATGACATTGGGATGGTCGTTGGTGCAACTACAACTAGAAAATTAGGCAAAGGTTCATCCCATTGGTTGCATCTCAAACCTGGTTGTTGATGTTGAAGGTATGAAAACGTATGCTGATTTTGATGTGATAGAAGTGGTTGAAGACGGAGGTTCCTATTCCGCACTTCTAGGAATTGCGTGGGCTAATGATAGCACGGCGGTTATCAATTTCAAAAGACGAGTTATGAAGTTTGAGAACCAGGATGTCAGTGTCATTTCTCCCATGGACCCTCAGGAAGTACGTCAGTATATTGAACCTATGAGAGATGAAGCCGGTAGAATTTGGGATCACACCTATAATATTTTTGAAGACTATATCCACCCTGCCGTCGATGGTGAACTTGGATGGCGCAGCGCTAGTTCTGTGTCCTCTGATTCTGATGATGCTTTGGAAAATTGGAAAAATAGGTTGCATGAGGTGTCATTTTGGAAATGTGGGTTGATCACATAGTCTCTCTGTCGCATAGCAACTGAGACTATTGAGCTGTCGATTTATGAAGGGCTTCCAAATTTATCAGAATTCCTTCAAGAATTTGAAGAGAAAGTGTTTAAACCACAAAGGGTATTGGCCCTAGACGTAGCACTGAAGGCTACCCCGTCTCGATGGTGGGCGATGCACAAGCAAACGATCCATGACTGGGGTTAGTGTCAGAGATTGATGATGGTGTGCTTCATTGATTCAGAGGTCTACCATGCTTTTGTTCATACTCTAGAAGAGATGTCGAGATCCTAGTATGTAGCGGCAGAACTGTGCCGAAACATAACCACTTGGGAGGACTTTTCCATTTGCTATGCACAGAAATTTAGTTTCCAAGATACCATCCCCAAGGTACATAATGCATTGCAAATCATCTGTAACATAGTGTTGAAGGCCGTCCCTATCGCATACCCGGTTGATCCACATGCGCACTGCTCGGTGCAATCCATGATGACATGTTACAATCTATTTGGGGAACCTGAAGATGATGATGAGTTGCAGAATGTTAATATTTCGGATTCAGAAGGAAGCTGTGATGTTGCAACGCCAGACATACCGATGGATTCGATGAGTCAGCCGCTGAAGATCAGGAAAGTCAACATTGGTTCAGAAGAAAACCCAAAACTTGCCAATATTGGGGACTATTGGGACAAGGAAACAATGGCCAAAATCAAGGATCTGTTGCATGAATTCCAGGATATTTTTTCAACACGGTTCTCAGAAATGAAGGGGATATTAGGGGACCTAGGGGAGATGAAAATCCCATTGAAACCAGATGCAAAACCTGTGAGACATAGGCCGTATCGAATGAACCCATGATACAAGGACCGTGTGAAGGCTGAGATTGACCAGATGTTGGATGCTGGGATCATCGAGCATGTTGAAGAATCAGAGTGGATAAGCCCTATGGTGGTTCAGGATAAAAAGACTGGTGAAATATGTTTTTGCGTCAACCTAAGAAATTTGAATGATGCCTACATGCATGATCTGTTCTTGACTCTGTTTATAGATGAGGCCCTTTAAGGAGTAGGCGGTTAGGAGATGTATTCCTTCATAGATGGCTTTTCGGGGTACCACTAGATCCAAGTTGCAAAGGAGGATCGCCATAAGACCACATTTGTCACTGAATGGGGTTTTTTTCAATATACAGTCATGCCTTTTGGGTTGAAGAATGCGCCAATGATATTTTCTCGGGTGGTTGTCGTTGCATTCAAATATTTCATTCAAAAATTCCTGTAGGTATACATGGATGACTGGACAGTCTATGGTTTGGTTAGAGATCATTTAGCAAACCTGCGATTGATGCTGGAACGGTGTCAACAACATCAAATCACACTAAACTCAAAGAAGTTCATTTTCTACGCGCCATTTGGAATGATGTTGGGACATATTGTGTGCAAGCAAGGGCTATTGGTTGATCCAGCAAAGATCATGCTAATTCTTAGTCTGTCATTGCCGACGAATGTGAAGATGCTTCGGGTGACGTTGGCGCACACAGGGTAGTATCGTAAGTTCATCAAAGGATACGCTGCGATTACTGCCCCTATGGAGAGCTATTAAAGAAGGATGTTGCATTTGAGTGGAGTCAGGAATGTCAAGGAAGTTTTGACACACTGAAGGGAAAGATGGCCTCCGCACCGATACTAGTATTCCTTGATTGGAACAAGGAGTCCCATGTGCATGTTGACGACTCTTTTGTTGCATTGGGGGTTGTGCTTGTGCAACCAGGTTAGGGCGACCTGGATCACCCGATCGCATATGCCAGTAGGAAGTTGTAGTTTGTTGAACGAAATTACACAATGACTGAAAGAGAAGGCTTGGAAATGGTTTATGCCTTGCAAAAGTTCAGAAACTATTTGTTAGGTGGTCACTTCAAGATGTTTGCTGATCATTCTGCCTTGCAATATTTGGTCAATAAGCCTGTGTTGGGGGGAAGATTTGTCGGTGGCTACTACTTTTTTAGGAGTTTGACTTTCAGATAGTTGTGAAGCCAGGACGATTGAATGTTGGTCCTAATCACCTATCTCGCATTAAGACCGGAGAAGAACCTACCAATATTGATGACGGATTTCTAGATGCACAACTGTTCCAGGTCGATATTGCAGATGATCATTATGTCCCGATAATTCAGTTCTTGGCCACTGGGGTTGCCCTTGAGAACCTATCAACCAGTCAAAAGAAGCAGTTGGTAGTAAAGGATTCACATTTACAGCTGATTGTTGGGAAGTTATACAAGCTTGGACCAAGTGAAATCTTGCGACTGTGTATCCTACTGCATGACTAGGGACCCATTCTAGAAGCAGCACATGTAGGAATCACAGGAGGTCACTATGGAGGAAGGGCTACTGCATGGAAGTTGTTGCACATCAGTTTATGGTGGCCTACATTGCATAATGATACCGCAGACTATGCACAGAGTTGTGACGTCTTCCAGCGTGTCGGTAAACCATCATGACGGGATGAGATGCTGCTTATGCTGCAGGTAACTCGTCAACCTTTTGATAAATGGTCCATGGACTTTTTGGGTCCAATTAATCCACTAGGGAAGAGGGCTGGTGCGTGATACATCATTACCGCAACTGACTATATGACTAGGTGGGCAGAGGCCACACCAGTTGTGGATTGTACCGCTGTAACAACAGCGAAGTTCATATTTGAGAATATTGTGACATAGTTTGGGTGTCCCAGGATATTGATGAGTGACCAGGGTAGACACTTTATCAACTGCACTGTGAAAGTGCTAGCTGAGGAGTTGCAGATGCAACATAAGAAAAGCACACCATACCATCCACAAGCGAATGGGACTATTGAAGCATTGTACAAAAACTTGGAAACAACGTTGACAAAGGTATGTAATGCTAATCGTGATGACTGGGACTTGGAAATTCTAGCATTACTATGGGCCTATCGCACCACTTGTAAACGGCTGACAGGACAGACATTGTTTAAGCTGGTATATGGGAAAAAGATAGTCATGCCCACAGAATACATCGTTCCTAGCTTGTGCATCATCGTGGTGACCAGCATGGATGATGCAAAAACATTAGACGAGCGCATTGCGTAGTTGATCCAACTTGAAGAGGACCTCTTTATTGCAGGCTTCCACCAGCGCATTGAGAAGGATCTACAGAAGGCATGGCATGATGGTCACATTAAGCATAAATAGTTCACGAAAGGAGATTTGGTGCTATTATACAACAGCAAGTTCATGAAGCATACAGGTAAGTTACAAATTCCCTAGTTAGGCATGTATCTTGTTCATTCCATTACTTTTGTAGGTGCAGTTCAGTTACAGCAATTAAATGGTACGGTAATGTCGACACTCGTCAATGGGAGTCACTTAAAGCCCTATAGGACAGGATCAGAGCTGTGCACCGCTTGAGGAACTATGGGAAAAAAAAATAGAATATTTTGTTAGATAGCAGGAAGGCGAGCCTAGGGGAAGAGGCCGCACAAGGATAGGAGTTAGTAGCGATGGAAGGGAGACCACTTGTGACAGTCGCAGGACTATGGGTTGGTCAAATCAACAATAAATGTAGGTAGTTAAAATAGTTAGCTGGTGGTGCTTATTGAAGTGACGTGCATTAATGTTCGATTCGACCATTAAGAGGGTAAGATTTATGGTGGATTTGGTGTCATTGCTACTATATTTGGTCATGATGGACACAATGGATTTGGTAATGATGATTTTGAATTGCTAAGTGGCTATAAAAAGCATGTAGGACAAGAGAGAAAGGAATTGTTTAGAACAGTTCAGTCGAGCAAACAAAGTTTTGAGCTGAGTATAGTTGAAGAGTCTTGAGTGTGAGTTGCAGAGTAAAGGTGCAGATTCGTCGAGTGTATAGTAAGAGGTTTGGGGATAGCGGCATGTTGAGCGCCCCCGACACAATTGAGATTTCCAGTGAGTAGGAATCCCCCATTCATCCCATGGCCATTGAGCAAGAAGTCATGAGCATTCTGGTAGGCTCTTTGTCGATCCCCAAAATAAAGCAGTAGGCTGAGAAGCCCAGTTCCATGTCGCCGTAGAAGAGGCACACCTGCACTTCAACTAGAGTGCAGGCAGAAGGGACTGCATAGAATGGATCGTCGAGCTCAGGAGCTATAGAGTCTATGGCATCAAGGGGTGTCTCTGTCAATGATATCCTGGGATATGTCACTCCAACGCATGCGAGAGCAAAGCCAAGGTAGCCCACGAAGAGTCAGAAGTATCCACCCAAATTATTGCCACTACTGGAAGGGACGACTTGCTCGGTAGATATCATCCTTGCCTTGATCAAGTTGAAGTTTGAAGACCATGATTTTTTGTTGCTCAAATATGTCTGCGATGAGCCTTATGAATCAATTTCGACAGAGCCTGGTGCACCAATTCATAGGATTCCTCAACCATGGGTGAGCAGGTTGAATAAATCTAGATTATTGGGGCTCATTAATATGCCTCACTTTGGGCATCTGAACAAAGCTCATGCATGCATTAAAAAACTATTGGCCTGATTTCATGGTGGGGAGCTCTAGTTGAATGACCCCATTCCTATGACGGTCAACTTAATTGCAAGCATTACAGGCTTGCCGAAGGCTAGGCAAGATCCAGCGCAGTATATCCGCAGTGAGATACTGACAAGAAGCTTTCCAAGCAGCTAAAAGAGAGATTTAGCTTGCTACGTGATTGTCGTGCCTATTGTATCAACATCATTAATTTGTAGGCGGTGCATATCGAGGCGTGCATTTTGGCGAGCAAGATTGTCGAGGGGAATCAATCGATCCAGTGCAACTTGGGCATGGTCGCATGTGCACAAAAATGTGTAGAGGAAGTGAAAATGAACTGGTCCTTGTTTTTTCTCAACCAGTTGCTCAACGATGCTCTCACTGCTGAGGCCGAGCGACCATTTTCCTATAGTTGGTTGTTAATTCTCATTGTGCTTGTCGCATGGATGGAACTAGAAGATTATCAGCTGATGGCAGTTGATGAGGTGAAGGTGTTCCAAGGTGCACGCTATCAGAATTTGTGGTAGGTTGAGGAGCCCAATCGACAAATGGACAATGTGATCCATTTTTGGGTCTATTGGGAAGCGTTGCAAGTCGCAGTTGTCAAAGTTCCCTGCTTATCCAATTACGCAGTATCCAAGTATCAGCGGCTCATTCAGTTCGCTATTGGGCCTCATTCTATTTATATCCAGGCACAGCAGGACCCCGATAAGAATTGGCTACCTCTGGCCTACAAATTCACTGATGAAGAAATGGATTCTATCATTCAGGAATGGTTGGCTTAATGGCACAACCTCATGAGCCAGGAGGAACTCTCTAAGGAACCACCCACTAATGCCTCGAACGAGCCTGTCTAGAAGGAGCTAAGTGTTCATGACTATGACAATGAATCATCAACGGACCCTGATGCCGAAGCACAATGCATGCAGGAGGAAACTCAAACCAAATGGCATGAATAATACGACGCGGGAAGTGGTACCCGACCAAGGATGGAGGACCAACTGCAGCGGCTCATCAAAGTGGCCACTGAATCCTCTGATGTTGCGACACAAGTGATACGAGAGTCCAACTAAGAATTGTTTGTTGCAGTAAAAGCTAAGTTAAATTCTATTTATGTTGTTGTTTCCAAGAAGACACCCAAAAAAGATGTGATGCAAGAATTCCCATCGATCGGCACCAATCCTCGGGCTAGGAATGTTCAAGTTCCCCCGACTGCGATAGACACAGAGAGTGAAGAAGTGAACCTATTACTACGACCGCTTCAGAGCATAACCTTGGATATTAACAGTTACCCACTCAAACGCTTAGGGAGCTATATCATGTTGCCACCCAGGAATCGACAGATAGGCAGAATGAGCTTAGTGCGGAGTATGTGCAGTCGCAGAGCACAGTTGAGAAGCTGCAGAAAGAAGCTGAGGAGCTGCATCAAGTCAGGGTGCAGCTAGCAGAGGAGAAGGTATAGGAGATTGAGGCATTGAAGGCAGCACAGGCCGAGCTGCAGCGCAAGTCTGGCAAGGAAATCACCAAGATTAAGAAGACGCAAGACTTCCTTATCATTGAGAAGGCACAGTTTTGCACAAGTTGTGGCAAGGTCAAGAAAGTTGTTGATGAGGCCTATCAACATATATTTGAGAGCACAGTTAAGCTTACTGTAGTCGCTAAGGCCAAGCAAATTGGGGAGGTTATTGTCAAGCTCCAAGACACCAATATTCTACTGAATGCCCTGGTCCATCTAGAGATTCCACCAAAGAAGGTTTCTAATCAGAAGGCTACTATTGAGGAGATAGCAGCCGAGTTTAAAAAAATGGATCAAGCAATAAAGACAATCATGGAGGCAATGACATAGTTCTAGAAAAGCGTTGTCCAAGATGAATAGCTCGACCAGTTGACCATGTAGGTGCAAGAATCTGAAGGACAGTTAACGACACTGAAGACGTCGCTTCGCACACTACCACTCATGGTGCAGATCACATGGGATGAGGAGTTGAAGGACCTACATCAGAGAGCTTCCTGTGCCCAGAAACACCAACAAAATCATCATGCCTAGTTGGGGGGCAGTTGGTTGTCAAAGCAGTTGCAACGTTGCATGCAGTGCAAGAGAGTCAGAAGATGGTTGATGGAAAAGTTGGGGAGGCACACCCCGTGCAACAGGATTTTCTCAATTGTCAAAGTGCTGCCGAAAGAGTCCAACTCCCGGTACGAGAGATCTCGCAGCAGTTTGAATATTTCAAGGTCAAGACATTGGCATATACCCTATCAACTTGATGTGGCTTGAGGACGAGCCATAAGACTATGTTGGGGTCCTGTTCGCAATGGTTTTTGGCAAGTGAGTTGCGCAACGTCGCGGTAGCTATGCAAGATCATGCGACACCACGCAAGGCCAAATCAGCGCGATGGGTGAAAGAATAACCACTTTTGAATATTTAATTTATTAATTGACCACATTTTGTCGACATAGGTCACTAGTGGGTAGAAGTTGGTTATAAGTGGACCTTTGATGTAAAGGCACAAGCCTATATATAGAGCTAGTTTTGCAATTGTAAGGACACACAATAATAATGAGTAGAAGATCATGATCAGCGCAATACAAGTCCAAGTCAATATCTAAGAGTGATCAATCTATGTGATCTGTCTATGGTCTTGATGAGTCTTATGTTTTTGAACTATCTGCAATCTTTCTATGTCAAACACTGAATTTTGGGATGTAATCGGTCTCCTGCTTTGGAGAAGAATTATCTATTTTGGATCTATTACGCAGAATTAATATGACATGACAGTTGTTGCCAAAATGCTATCTTCTATTTTCCTGTTTTCTCTGCTGCGATTTCAATGAGAAATGTATTGAATCTATTTATGATTTACTGATGTTTCTACAATAAACTGATGATGTGATCTATATCAATTTGGTTGCAAATCTTGATGAATGATGATGAAGCTTATTAAAGTTGTTTTATGAATGATACTGTTGCGATAACATTGTTTCTCTAAATGAATTATGTGATCTATTAGATCCATAGTTGTGAACATGAATTGTGATAATTGTCTTATTTTTGTTGAATGACTTAATTTGATAATTTTGTTGTTGAAGCCTCGGATTCCATATCTTCCCTTCTTACTGCTGAAAAATTGGTTCCGACAGCTCTCCCTTGAACATCTTGGGTGAGACTTCGTCTGCTCTGTGGATGTTGTTGGGTAGGGTAAAACCTGTCTGGGCTAGTGCTCAGCGAGATCGCGCTGGTTGGGCATCGACAGAGTTAGAACCCCTGTCGACAAGGATTTGTTGGTGGGTTTTTTCCAACAATGAGGAAGGATTTTAGTATTTTTGTTGAGTTGAATGTGATTTTAGGATTAGTGAGAAAAAGTTGTTGAGATTTGTGAGCTTGATGGGTATAGTCAGTGAGTCAATTATTTATCCATGTAGAAATGCAACTGATGCAAGCTAAATGGTGAAAGGTCTTCCAAATTGTAGGAATATCATGTTAAATGTGATGGTTGTGCACTAGGAAAACAACATAAGACTTCATTTTATATAAGGATAAATAAAAGGAAAACAAAATTTCTTGAATTAGTGCATACTAATGTATATGGAGCAATATAAACTAAACACTTGGGGGGTATTCATATTTTCTCGTATTCAATGATGATAGAACTGGGTTCACATGGGTCTATTTAATAAGAAAGGAAAGTGATGTTTTAGAATATTTCAAAGAATTTAGAATTATGATTGAAAAGAGGACAAAGAAACATATCAAGATTCTTAGATCAGATGAAGGGGTAGAACACACTTAAAAAATAGTTTATGATTCCAAACTCCTATCAACCAAATGGTATCTTTGAGAGTAATAAAATAACCATAGTTGATTGTCATAGGAGCATTCTCAAAGGTAAGCATTTTCCTAATAATTTTTGTGTTGAATCTAGAATTACAACTTTGTATTTACAAAATAAAAGTACAACTAATAATTTAGATCACAAAACTCCTTATGAAGCATCCAATAGACATAAGCCAATTGTTAATCATTTGAGAGTTTTGGGGAGTAAAGCATAATCCCACATTCCAAAGGAAAAACTAAGAAAAAATGAAGCAAAGTTAGTTAAATGTATTACATTGGTTATTGTGTTGATCATAAAGCTTACAAAATGTTTGATCCCATTACTCATAAAGTATTTTCAAGTAGGGATGTTGTATTGCAAGGGTATATAGATGGTACTCAAAAGGAATATCGTCAAGATGTATGGAAACTTCTAGATGAAGGTATTGAAAGTGAAAAATTAGAAGGAATTGAAGTTCAACAAGACGATGTTGAAATTAAAAGTAGAATTGAAGCTACCAACAATAAGAGTACATCAAGGAATACTAGAGATACTCCATCAAGTAGTGAAGCACCAAGAAGATCAATGAGGAAAATTAAGAACTTATTATGTATAAAGGTTATGTATTGATGTCTCAAATTATGAGTGTTGATTAACGTATTTATCAGACACTAAGGATCATGAGGTATAGATGAATTCCATGCAAGAGGAATAATATTATTCTATAGTGAAAAATAATAGTTGGAAACTAACTAAATTTCCTAAGCATAAAGTTATCATAGGATCAAAATCGATGTTCAAGTCTAAGATAAAACCTAATGGTCATATAGACATGTTTAAATCTATAATAATTGAAAAAGACTAATCTTAAAATGAAGGAATATATTATGAGGACACTTTTGCATTGATATCTAAAATGAATAATATTAGACTTATGATTGCACTTGACTATAAGCACAATTGGGACTTTCATAAGATGGATGTCAACTCAAGATATTTAAAGACATTTAAATGGTGAATTAATAAAAGAAGTGTATCTTGTTCAACCAGAAGGTTTTGCAAGGTATGGACATGAGCACATTATATGTAGGTTAAACAAAGCACTATATCGTCTCAAATAGGTGCTAATATCAAGTGCTTGTGAAAATTGACACTGACACCTTTCACTGGAGATCATAGGTTTAGAGAAATGGAATGATGGTGGTACTGCTATGGTAGCATGGCTAAATGCAATACATATAAAATAGTAGGTGATTTAATGAGTAATAATTTGTAAATAAAGCATGTATGTATGCTTACAATTGGTAGGAGAGTAACCAGAAGTAGAGAGGTAGGGGGTTGGAGTTGGCCTTAGGACATCGTTTGTTAAAATCAATCTTGTTCCTTCCTTTAGAAAGAGTGTCTCTATATAGACTGATGATATGCTCAATGCTTTGGGATAACCCACATACACATAAGTGACTGGTAGTAATTGGATTTGATGCCTCAATAGGAGAGAAATGCCTCAACTTCCTGATGGCAAGCACTTGACCCAGTCTATGATAAGGCCAAGTTCTTAGAGGAGAATTTACGAGATGATAAGGCCAAGTATTTTTTTTAGGTGAATGGAGGCTAAAGATATATGAAATGGTTGTGGGGCTCAAATAATATGAAATCAAGGTCAAAGTAAAAGGTAGAAGTTATGGTAAGAGTGTGTTGTGAGTTAACGTATATAATGTGTGTCAAGTGTTTACAAATGCAACTAAGAACGTGATATATGCAAACCTATATGTCTACATATGGATAGAACACAAGTAATACTATAGGCTATGATTACTAATAACCTTTAGGCTCTCCTCTCAATACCTAGTTGGGTGATCAAATCCCAACTCTTATAAATGTCACTAGAGAGTCACTTCGAGAATGATTGGTTAGACCTTGTACTGGATACTCAAGGAATCTACGAGATGATTCAATCCCCATTTAAAAGCTTCCTAGGTTGGGGTTGGTCCAACAATATTTTATAGGGTATATTCCTATACACCTTAAGGTATGTGGGAGCTAAATTTGAGTATGTATGACCTTGAATAAGTGTATTTGACTTCCCCTCGATGCTAAGAATCTTCCCATGAGAAACTACAAATGAATTTGAAATCACAAAACCAAATGTGTTCTATATGAATGTAACTAACTACTAGGTAGTAATGAATAAATCAAACCAACAAGTAGTATATAAAGGAAACAAGCATGTGTGTAGATAAACCTCCTAATAAATCACCTAAGGACGGGTGATATTTTAAACAAACAACAATTGCAATTATAAAGGTATACGTGTAGATATGTAATCTCCACCAATGTTAGAGTGGGTTTTGAAAGTCCCCCGCTCAATTTAATACTAATGTCTCCACAATGGAGCAAATCACTAGAGTTACTTTCCTCTCACTCTTGGGGTGAGCTTGTTATATTTCATTATGTTAGAATTTAGTGTGTCCAAGTCAATGCATATAAACCCAGGCAAATGAGGTGCAACAAGAAAGGAGACAATCAAGTAGTGAAGATGTCAATATGTGCAATCCTAATATGAATAAACAAACAAAATAGGTAAGATTTAATATGATATCTAGGAGATAAGTTAGAATTTTTACTTATAATAAATCTTAAAATACAGAGGACCCGGTATCAAGACCCAAGACCCATTTTAAATGGTTTGATCTTCTTGCGTTCTCCTACCCCCATGATAGTTTTGGGTTGTTCTTATACTGATGTATATGTGTTTCAAATGTGGAAGTTACAGGATTATCTTGGAATTATTGAGGATTTAATCATCAAAAGAGGATATACGTTTATAGGAGGAATATAAGCTATACAAAAGGTGCTCGTAGCTAAAAAAATGCCTCTATGCAAAACGCATTTTGATATGATGGAGCTGGGTGAGATACGTTGGTCATATTTACGAGTGACTGATAAGTTCACTGATGCCAAACTCATGATGGAGAAGCTCGAGCTCTTTCTACAACCGGAAAGGAAGCGCAACACTAAGAAGAAGGGACATAGTAAGATTCAAAAATGTTAATTCATACTATAATTCTAGGAATATATGTTATTTGATTCAATGGCTACTCCCCACCATAGTTGATGTACTTCTAGAATTAGGAGATATATATTCTATATTAGGCTTGTATATATTAGATTGTAGGATTTATAAAGTCTATAAAGTATCTATAAGATAAACTATATTATGATGGTAAGGAATAAAAATGCAATAACAACTACTAACTAGATATCCTTGCTTTATAACTAACTGTTGACACACAAGATGTAGCAGATCTTACCACTAGTTGCACACCATATAGAGGTAATATTACCAGCTTCAATAGATTCACATTGACTGCTATAACATATTAAGTATACATATGAAAAAGTATTAAGATATCTAATATACTCTTTTACTACAAGGAGATCATAATATTTATCGACATTTATATATAATAAAAAAACCCACAATAAAAATAGGCCCTTATTATCATAGCAGGGGAGGGTGAAATCTAAGATTTCTATTTAGTAAACTTGATCACTTATATTCTAGTAGTAGCTAATAAAGAGGAATAGATCCTACTATTAGCACTATATATATCCTAACCTTAACCTTAATAAATAGAAGAAAGGTAAAGTATAGCTGCTCCTTTAGACTCTATTGACTATAGCTTAATATATATTTTATTTAACCTTTTTTCTCGTATACCATATTACTAGTTCCTACTGTAAATAAATCTATAAACTACTAATAGGAGTCTAGTTCTTACACTTAATCCTTGATATCTCCTAAGATAGTTCCTTAATACCTAAATCATACAGACTAAATAGAGGGGTTAGGGATTCTCCTGCATATGGTGTTTAAAAAGAGATAATAAGGGATAAGCCTCATATAGATTTTATTAAATATTCCTCTCTTAAACATGATATATTTCCTAGTTTTAATATCTCTTTATATCATTAAAAATGAACATTAGTCTTCCTAATCTCTCTTAAACATTAGATACTTAATAGATCCTAAGCATACGTGCTCCTAGACTTTCTCTTTCCTAAGCATACAAACTTAATTAATCCTAAATATACTCTTAAACTCAAGGATTTCTATTTCCATGGATTACTTCTAAAATCTGTATTTGATCCTTTATTTTCTATGCACTTTACTTTATTTAATGATGCACTATTGATATCTTTTTCTGATAATTTTTCACATACAAGCGAGACCAAGACCTAGAAAAGGAAGTTACAAGTGCATATTGAGATTGATAATCAGTGGGAGAAGTAGTAAAGGAAAGACCAGAAGTAGGAGAAGTAGCACCATCTAAGGCTTTGCACCAGGCTCCTTAATTTCACAAGTCCTTTCACCAGTACCACCATAACCAGTAACATCATAGCCAGAGGAAAATGAATCGAAGATTCAAGCAACACCGATTGACCCTGCTGACCCAAATCCATCAATAGAAAAAACATCTAAAAAGAGAGCAACCCAAAAATCAGAGGAGATAGAAGCAAATCCAAATGCAACAAAGACAAGGGTATACCCTGATGTAGATGCATAAGCAATTGCAGTTGATCATGTGTAAGTGATTGATCTTGAAACAATTTAAGTTTATCCACAAACATAATCTTAACCCATTTAGTCAACAGTTGTTGTTGAACCAATTTATTGAGTCCAGTATCAGTGGAAAAGAAATCAGCAGAGCCTATTACAGTTATATATGCATATCCAGAAGCATATTCCCGATAGCAAAGGTACCAGCATAAGAGGTGAGATAAACTAGATACAAAGAAATAATCTAAGCTGTAGGAAGAATAACTAGGACTAATATGTGTGCCAATTTAGCCTATTGACCGAGTGGTTTACCTAGAACTATCATAAGTAGGGGTATCACCAGTTAAAGATGATCCATTTCTAGGTGTAGTCCCAGTTATTGAACCATCGCTGAATCACTGTATCCATAGCCCACTCTGAGATATAATGAGAAAAAATATGGAACAAGTATGAAAATTGGAACACGGAAGCTAGCTGGGAAATAAGTTCGGAAAGGAAGGAATTCCATCCCTGGTAATGTTCCCTCAATGCATATGCTTATTTTAGTATCTCTTTATGTAAGGAAGGTGTGGATAGGACCTATTGTAAGGTGTAGGTAGGGTCAATGTAATAAGCCTATATATTGCCTCTACCTCTCCTTCCTCTGCATCCAAATATAAAACTGACTAAACAACCTATGCAATGGATTAGTAAACCCATGTTTATAGTTTCTATTAGTTCTAAAATCCATTCAACTGTTGAGTAAACGACTTAAACTGATGGTGATGCCTATTCTTTCTTTGACGTTGGTAAAAATCCCCGTTATGGAAAGGATAAATGCATATTATATAAATCAAGGTCATGTATTATAGTGTTGAAATGTTGTAACTTCAAATAATATTCTAAATGTATTTTGCCGATGTAACCCATGGGAGATGTCTTATTCCTCCGTCGGGATGTTACTATTATATTTGGTCATCATAGAGTCATGAGGTATAACCTCCATTGTAAGTCGGGTCAATAGTACCCTCTTGAATATAATATAATATTGTTTTGTGTCTTCCTAGGTGAAGTCGGCCCAGTAACTTTGTTGGGGCCACCTTGTTAGGGTAAAAGTCAAGTGACAGAAAGAGTATAAATAGAGAAGTTATGTTTCTCTTTGAACACACACACTCACTTGTGTATAGCGCATAGGATAGAGAGACAGAGAGAGAGATATACGAAATGAGGAAGAGCACATATTTGGGGTGTTATATTTGTACTCTTCATAGATCTATATAGAGGAATTTTTGTTGGGTTTTCTTCCCCTTTAGGGTTTCCCAGGATAAATCTGTGTCTATCTTGTGATTGTGTTTCTTTCAGTGATCCTGCATATGATATTGTTATGAAATTTAATTGAATACTAATTATATATCAATGAGCATATGAAATCTTAACATGGTATCATATCTATCCTGAATAGAACATCTGTTGATTGCATGGGCAGACCCGGGTTTACTATAATTAATCAACAATACCCCAAACTCACTAGCCCTTTCGGCAACAGACCGCAAAGCGATCTGAAGTCTCACCCGAAGTGAATCTAATGGGTTGGCCAAGACTCAAGTGTCTTGGACCAGGTTCTGTTCATCCTACTTCTTTCCCCCTCTTCTCCTATGCGCCACTAAGTCAACTAGCTCTGCGCATCGCACGTCCTCTTCTACTCGCAGCACTTTCACCCGAGCGATGCTCAACCTCGCACCGGCTGCTCGGATTCTTCTCGCGTCGCACAACTTCCACTTACTCGCAGCTTCCCACTCCTTACCACTTCTCTGCGCACTGCGAAACACCTATCCTTTCCTCAACGCTAAGCCCTCAGCTCGCAGCATCTCGCATCGCAGCTCCTCTGTCGATGCGATATCGCTTCCCCGCGATACCTTACCGCTGCGACTTTACGCTCTTAACGTTGATTGCGCCAAGGTGCGACACTCTGCTTTTCAGGAGTCTATTATGAGTAACTGGTACTTAGTGACAGATGTGAAATAATCCTCAAACAACCTACTGCAATACTTCGATCTATCCTTAATCTTCTGCAATATTATGAACGAAACAACACATACCCTCGTCTACTGCTACTATCATTACATGCATAATACTAGCAACAATAAGCAAATACAATCACATCCATTCAACACATAACACGCAGGTTTAACGTGGTTCACCCCCGGGCTGGGAGCTACGTCCACCAAACTGTGCTTCTATTATATCTTTTGAGGGAAGTTGGCACAGTTTGTTGCTCTGCTCTTGCAGCGCAAATTTTCTCCTAGATCTCTGATCTTCTCTCTATATATATCTTCCCTCTCAGTTCTCTTCTCTACAAATGACTACCTACAGACTCAAAATGACTCACAGACAGCTATGTGTCTGGATCGTTACAACACAGTCTGTCTGACTGATTTCTGAGTCTACAAGACTATCAACTGATCGACTATCTACTGATTGATTAGCTACCCAACCAACCCTTTACAATACAAAAATGCAAGCTTTTATAGGCAGCCCGAAGGTCATGCCATTACAACACTGTGGGCCTGTCCCAACAGTAAACCCATACCCTAAACAGTGACAGTCGGTCCTCTCTTTCCTTGAGGTAGCCGCTTCCCGTCACACCGCAGCTCTCTGCAGTCTTCCATGCTTCTCGGTACTGACCATGGGTACTATGCACCGCTTCTCTTTCTGTCCTTCGCCTTCAATGCTTGAGCCTCGTTGCTCCTTCTTCTTTATGAGGGTCGCTGAGCCCTCCTGTCTTCCGCCGCTACCTTCAATGCAGTGGTTGAGCTTTCTTCTCTCAGTCGTTCTGGTACCGTTTTCTTCTTGACTTTTCTATCCCAAAAGTCGTGGTTTCCGGCTCTGCTCTCCAGCTGGAAACGTGCTACACCGTCGTAGCTCTGCCCTGTCCTTTTTCCGCTAAACTTCTCTCTTTCCGCCAAAATTAGCAGCTTCTTCTGTAGCTGCGGGGTCCTGCTCCAACAACATCTTTCACAAGGTGAAACTCTCTCCTCTCCAGCAAGAAATTAGGGTTTCTGTCAAAGTTGGAATTTTGGAGATTTGATTACATAGAAATTTGTGCCTCCCTAGAGAGCATATTTTGAGCCCTGGATCAAAGTTTTTGAGTGGGTATATCTCCAAGAGATTCAAACCCTAGTTTGTCTTTGGACCAAATAACTGCAGAAAACCAGAGAACCAAAAAACTGCAAATCATAATCTCACAAGTCAATTTTGAAAGGTAAGGACTTGGAATCTCTAGAAATCAAGTGTACCAATCAAATTGCCTAATTCAAGTGCATATCCTGGTACGGTAATTTTTTCATTTTGAGAAATTTCATTTTTTAGTGACCTCCTGGATAAGATGGCCTCAAGCACTATGCTTGAGGACAAACTAGAAGGCATAGAAAACTTTCGAGTATGGAAACATAGGATTTTCCTCATTATTAGAGAGAATGATCTTGAAAAATACATCAAATATGAAGTTGCAAAACCAGAATAAATGAATCCAAGGAGAGGAACAATAAGGACCTAATTAGGGCTATGAGGATCATTGTTGATTCTATCAAATATCACTTGATTCCTCAAGTGTCATCCAAAGAGACTCCTAAGGAAATGTATGGTGCCCTATCCAGAATGTATGAAGGAATTAATGTCAATAGAAAGATGAATTTGAGAGCTCAATTGAAAAGCACCAAGTTGAGTAAAGGAGAATCCACTCAAGACTACTTCATAAGGGTCTCCCAGTTCAAGGAGAAACTAGAATCCATTAGAGACACCCTTTATGAATATGAACTAGTGATGACTACTTTCAATGGTCTCACTGGACTTGGGATTCTTTCATCCATACTATGTGTGCCAGAAAGGAAAGCATGAAGTTTGGAATTGTATGGGAAAATTTCATCCAAGAGGAGGCTAGAGTAGCCAATAGAGATTATATACTTAAAGAATATGATAAAGCCCTAACCACCCATACCAAAAGAGGAAGAAGTCAATATAAATTCAAAAAGGTAAGCCACAAGGAGTCTCGACCTCCAAAGAGGTTCCAAAGTAGAAGAGAAAGTAATCAAAGAAAAGACTACTCCCAATTTCAATGTTACAATTGTCACAAGATAAGACACATTCTAGAGAGTGTCCATTGAATAATTAAGAATATAAGAAGAAGAAAAACAAAAGATGTCATGCACATCTAGCTTAATATGAGGATGGAAAATAATAAGAGGGAGAAGAAAACAAGTAAAAGAAGAAGATGCAGAAGAGTATATATTATTCTCTGCACTCTCTGGGTCTTTGACACCTAGAGAAGATGCATGGCTTATTGATAGTGATGCTTCAAAGCACATGAAAAGACAGAAGAAAATTCTATCAAGACTTGAAGAGAAGAACTCTCCTCAGAAAGTATATTTAGGAGATGATTATCAATATCCTATCAAAGGTATTGGTGAAGAAAGCTACAAGCTTGACTCTGGAACTTCCAAGAGGATGAGGGAAGTCTTATATGTACCAAGTTTTAAGGAGAACTTACTTTCTATCTCATCATTATATAATAAAGGATATAGAGTTGCATTTATAGATGGACAAGTAATTATGTGGCCCAAAGGAAAATCAATTGAATATGAAGTTGTCATTGATGAAGAAGAAGGAGGATTATATAAACTCAAAGGACATTCAGAAACAACACTTGTTCATGAGACCACTGGCTCAAGTGAACTATGGCATAGGAGGCTTTCTCAAATCAACTATAAGGCACTACCTTTTGTGAGCAAATTAGTAACAAGTTTACCATATTTGAAAATAGATCACGAAGGCACTTTCAAAGGATGTGCAAGAGGAAAGAATATCAAGAATCCATTTCCGAAGAGTGAAACAAATACTAAATTGTTAGGGTACACAGGGTACTCCCAAAGGACCGAACACCAAGAATAACCGCTTCACAAAAATAGATCACAGATTAATACACCAATGTTTGTCACGTGGTTAAAACCCTCGAGAGGCAAACAGTCCATGGCCCCAGCCAAATAGCTACTTGGAGTAATTTATTATGCAAAAGAAAGAAAGTTACATGAGCTTCTCATAATCGATCAACTAGCCAAGGACCCTCTATGCTCTTTAAATAGAGATCATAGACCAATTGGGTGTTAAGCCACGGATCAATGGTAGGTATGATCTAAGAGAAGTTGAACCGTTGGATCACTCTATGTCTAGAAAATATCGTGACTGTCGGATTAGAATATTTACAAATGCATACTAAAGAAACACACTTTTACCTAACGAATATATTACACAAGTTGATCTTAACTAACTCCTAAGTGTCTAAATATCCTAACATCCCCCCTTAAGAACAACTTGGGATAGGATTGAAGGATTTACAAAAGTGACACTATTAGGAGAAGGAAGGAGGCATTAGAGCCTATCCCCCCTTAAGGACACATTCATGAACTCCTAACATAGACCGAAGTTTAGAAAACTTCGCTTCTGTAAGAGACTTGGTGAAGATGTCCACAAATTGATCATCTGTAGGACAATAGAGCACTTCAATAACACGATCATGAACAAGATTTCTGATGAAGTGCATGTGTAGCTCAATGTGTTTGCTGCGCTGATGTAGAACTGGATCTTTGGCAAGCTTGATGGAACTTTGATTGTCGCACCAAAGTGGAGTAGGCTGTTGCTGCTCGAATCCAAACTCTGAAAGGATCTGTCGAAGCCATAAAGCTTCCTGACTGGCATTAACGGTGGCTCGATATTCTGCTTCTGCTAAAGAAAGAGCAAGAGCTTATTGTTTCTTACAATCCCAAGTGACAGGTCCAAATCCTAGACTGAAAACATAACCTGCAGTAGACTTTCGATCATCAGGATCACCGGCCCAATCTGAATCAGTGAAACCAACCAACAAAGGTTTCCCCCCTGTACTATAATGAATCCCAAACTGAAGTGTACCTCGAATATATCGAAGTATTCTTTTTTCTACTTTCCAGTGACTTTCATGAGGAGTTTGCATGTAATGGGAAACATGACCAACGGAAAAGGAAAGGTCAGGACGGGAATGAGTCAAGTATAAAAGACTACCAACAAGCTGACGATACAAGGTGGCATCTACTTTAGGGGAGGTGCAAGTGGTAGAAAGTTTGACTCCAGACTGGAAGGGAGAAGGGGCTGGTTTACAATCTTCCATGTGGAAGCGACGAACAAGGTCACAAGCATACTTAGACTGGGAAAGAAATATTCCTTCTTTGGTTTGCAAGCCTTGGAGACCAAGAAAATAATGCAAATGTCCTAAGTCTGACATTTCAAAATTTTGCTTAAGACTAGATTTCACATGGGTTATAAGGTTAAGGTCACTACCAGTAAGGATAAGATCATCAACATAAAGAACAAGTATGATGAGATGGTTTCCTACTTTCTTGGTATAGACATTGGGGTCAGAATGGAATCTAAAAAAACCAGTGTCAAAGAGAAAGCTATCCATTTTGGCATACCAAGCTCTAGGAGCTTGCTTAAGGCCATATAAGGATTTATTAAGGAGACAAACAAGGCTAGAGTTATTCTGAACATATCCAAGAGGTTGTTCCATGTAAATTTCCTCATGTAAATCACCATGTAAGAAGGCAGACTTGACATCCATTTGATGGACTTCCGAGTTATGTAAGGCTACAAGGGAAAGAACAAGGCGGATGGAGTTCATTTTTGCTACAAGGGCAAAGGTTTCATTGTAGTCAATCCCTTCAACTTGGGAAAAAATTTTGGCAACTAACCTTGCCTTAAGTCTTTCAACACTTCCATT
>LPNX010318431.1:10975-58031 GCA_001517045.1 Pseudotsuga menziesii | reverse complement strand
CATCTCTTCTAATGATTATATCATGAGAATGTGGCTGAAGAAGTATATAACCTTTTACATCTTCAGAATATCCAACAAATATGCACTTTTCACTTTTAGTCTGCAATGCTTTTTGTTTTTCATCCGGAATGTGAGCCCATGCTTCACAACCAAACACACGAAAGTGACTTACATCTGGTTTAATTTTACTCCATGCTTCTTCCAGTGTTATACCTTGTAAAACTTTAGTGGGTGTGTGATTAACTATGTAATTTGCACAATTTATGGTCTCAGCTGAATATTGAAGACTTAGTCCCTTAGATTAGATCATACAATTAGCCATTTCTTTTAAAGTGCGCTTCTTCCTTTCAGCAACACCATTTTGTTGTGGTGTATATGGAACAGTGTGTTGTTGTTGGATTCCTTGTTCAGTGCAAAAAGTAGTGAACTTGTTGTTAACATATTCTCCTCCATTGTCAGATCTTAACTTAATAATTTGATGACCAGATTGTTTTTCAACAAGGGCCTTGTAGGCCAAGAACATGTTAAATACTTCGCTCTTAAGTTTTAGGAAGTAAACCCAAGTGCGTCTGGAGTAGTCATCAATGAAAGTTAAGAAATATTTGAAACGAGAAAAGGAAGCAGATGGAAGAGGGCCACACAAGTCACTATGCACAAGCTCCAAGGGAACCGAGGCATGCCAAGAGGCACGTTTTTCAAAACTGTCCCGATGATGTTTTCTGAGTACACAACCGGAACAAACACCATCCTTGCAAGATACCAGCGGAAGACCAATCACCATATTGTCTCTACATAGTTGTTGCAATGAACGATAATTTAAGTGACCAAATCGCTCATGCCAAAGTTTGCTCAAGTTATCACTATGAGCAACAAAAACTGAAGGAAAAGGTGATGACCCAAAGTTGTTAAATTTGTACAACCTGGTAATATCATCAATAGTTCCAGTAGCAAGGACATTTTGAGGATTTTTAAAATCCTTGATTACAACTTGGTGAGGTGTAAACATCACAGTTTTACCTTCACCTAAATGAGTAATTTGACAGACTGATAGCAAATTGCAGGAAATTTTTGGAACACATAGTACATCACTGAAATGACCATTTTCTACTGGAACTATTCCAGATCCTACAACATTTAGAGATCTATCATCACCAACAAATATTTGTTTGGTGTTACATTCATGCATAGTAGAAAAGATGGCTTGATCCTTAGCCATATGATAAGATGCTCCAAAATCAATGAGCCATTCATTTGAAGTAGAAGAAGAAGATGCAATATAAGAGTAACTAGAAGCACAAAGTGCATGTCCATGAGAGTTAGATTCTGAAGACGAATCTAGGCTGATGTGGTGCTTCTTCATTCTTGCTTCCAAGGCTGCCATCTTCTTAAAACATTTACATTCATCATGATTATCTTTCCCACAAAAATTGCAATGACACTCGGTCTTCTTTCCTTTTTGCTTGGATCCTTTGTCATTTTTTAAACGAGGAGCTGACTGAGAGGATTTGGGACCCTTGTTGTTTGGCTTATTATTGCGAGAATTCTATTTCTTGGGAGGCTTGGAATTTTCTTTCTGTTGGGACAATAAGGCTTTCCCAGATGTATCTGCATTGTTAATTATTCCAAGATGAATGAGCTTATCTTTCTCTCTAATTAAGGAATCAAAAAAGGATTCAAGGCTAGGCTCTTGATAGCTAGCTGTTGGCAAGGATTCTTTCATGGAGTAGAATGTAGATACGAAAACAGAATATGCAGGTCCCAGTTTGGAAAGAATATGATAAATACATTGTTTGTCTTCTTTCTTAATCTTGCATTCTGCACATAATAGTCTAAGAGTTTTATACTTAGATAAATAGTCTTGAATGCATGAAAAATCATTGGGATTCAAGGAAATCAACTCATTCTCAAGTTGATGACCCCGAATTTCATTGTGTCTACCAAACACAAATTCCAACTTTTCCCAAGCTTTATCAGGTTCATCAATGTCAAATATGTGGAATCGCAAATCAATAGAGATTGCCATCCCAATCAATCCACGAGATTCATCACATCTATTTTCCCATTTAATTTTCTTATCATCATCAATGGGTTCTGTTTCTTTCCCTGAGGTTATCCTGAAAAGTCCTGTACTTCGCAGAACATCCTCCATACGAGATTTCCATGAGAAATAGTTAGAACTTGTAAGTATAATATCACAAGGGGCGGCCATACTGTAAAAATACTAGCTGAAAGAACATAAACTAACTATTTGGATGCAAAGAGCTCAAAAAAATATGCGGTTTTAAAAAAAACGACACTTAAAACTGATTCCGGATGATGAAGTTATGCTTGATCAAAGGAAATGTTGAAGATGTCTCCAATAGTGACGTGGCAGATATTAACTTGACCAACTAAAAAAAGAACCCCCCTCTTCCAAAGATCAACCTTTAACAATCACTTTACAATAAAGTTGCTTTGAAGTGAATCGCTTTTGTAGAATAAGTGAAGTTCACTTTTACAATAATGTACTTTTAAATAGTGCGGCAATAAATTAAAAGACGTAAGTGACTCACTTTTATTTTATTTTATTAATGTGAGATGCACTTTTACAATAAAGTAACTTGAAAATAGAAATTGCATGCACTAAAAAGTAGCTTGATAAGATTTGAACTCAAGACTTATCAAGGTGTAAAGCAACTTTGGACCAAGTGAGCTAAGTTTAAAAGGTATGTAAAACTATGGAAAGAGGAAGGGGGTTTTTTTTTTTTTTTTACTCTTCTCTCTCGTTTTCCGTGCTTGTTTTCTTTTCCTGCAAATCAAAACAAAAAACAAAAAACAAAAAAAACTTTTTCCACACAATGGGGTTAGATCTTGGTTAGCTTACCCGGAAAGTCTACGTTTTAAAGTTTTCTCACTGTTTCTGATTTGCTGTGATCACACAAGGTGCACGGCAAAGAGCATACGTAGCCGAGAAGACAAGAAAAAAAAATTTCCCTTACTGTTTCTGATTTGCCGCGATCGCGCAAGGTGCATGGAAAAGAGCATACGTAGTCAAGGAAAACAACAGTCCGAGACTAAAAAATAAAATATCTAATAATAAACTGATAAAATATGAGAGATTTAAAAAAAAAAAAAAACAGATCTGTCACTGTAACATTATACCTTCAGATTTGCCGAAATTGGTCTTTCTGGAACAAACGGAAATGGTTTTCGAAAACTATTTCCCAATGGAAACGGCGCTCTCGATGCAATGGAACAGCTCCCACAGGCCACAAATGCACAGAAAATCCAAAACCAGAAACCCTTTCAAAGTTCCGGCAACACCGGTTCCAGATCTTGTTCAAAACCGAAAGCGGCTCTTCATAAAATATCTGATACCATGTTAGGGTACATAGGGTACTCCCAAAGGACCGAACACCAAGAATAAACTCTTCACAAAAATAGATCACAGATCAATACACCAATGTTTGTCACATGGTTAAAACCCTCGAGAGGGAAACAGTCCATGGCCCCAGCCAAATAGCTACTTGGAGCAATTTATTATGCAAAAGAAAAAAAGTTACATGAGATTCTCATAATCGATCAACTAGCCAAGGACCCTCTATGCTCTTTAAATAGAGATCATAGACCAATCAGGTGTTAAGCCACAGATCAATGGTAGGTATGATCTAAGAGAAGTTGAACCGTCGAATCACTCTATGTCTAGAATATATCGTGATCGTCGGATTAGAATATTTACAAATGCATACTAATGCATACTAATGCATACTAAAGAAACACACTTTTACCTAACGGATATATTACACAAGTTGATCTTAACTAACTCCTAAGTGTCTAAATATCCTAACATAAATGTACATTGGAACTAATTCACGCAGATGTATGTTTTCCAATGACCTACACATCTCTGAGTGGTTTTAAATATTATTTTACATTTACTGATGACTATTCAAGAAATACTTGGATATATTTCTTGAAAACAAAGCCTTGAGGTATTTGGAAAATTCAAGGAATTCAAGGCCTTGATAGAGAATCATTCAGAAAGAAGGATCAAGACACTTAGAACAGACAATGGTGGAGAATATACCTCAAAGGAATTTGAGGCCTTTTGCAAAGAAGTTGGAATCAAGAGGGAACTAACTACTCCCTACAATCCTAAAAAAATGGTGTTGCAGAAAGAAAGAATAGGACCATTACGGAAGCAGTGAAGACAATGATACATGATCAAAATATTCCTATGCATCTATGGGTTGTAGCAGCAAGAACAACAGTTTATGTGCAGAATAGATTATCTCATAGTGCCCTTGGATTCAAAAATATGGAATAAATTTACACAGGAAAGAATCCTGAAGTGAGCCATCTCAAGATATTTGGTTGTCCAGTATATGTTTACATTCCAAAATAAATGAGAACCAAGTTGGATCCTTCTGGAAAGAAGGGAATATTTGTTGGATACTGTGAAGTATCCAAGGTCTTCAGGATATACATTTCAGGATTCCATCACATAGAGATTACTAGGGATGTAACATTTGACGAAGAATCATCTCTCAAAAGATCCTGAAAGTGTCAGCATGAAAAAGTACATGAAGAGGATGTACCTCCCAAAAAATTAGAAGCTGCACCCTCTCTTGAAAGTGAAACATCAAAAGACCATGATATGCTAGAACCTCAGGAACCCCCTACTATGGACATATCACCAAAGAGAAATCTTGCATGGGTAATAAAAATCATACAATAATCATAGAATTATGGAGCTCCAAAAGGCTCCATAAGAATAAGCAAGAGATCAAATCCATTCTCCAGTTATGTAGCTTTGATGTGTGGTCTTGTAAATCAAGAACCTACCATCTACGAAGAAGTTGCACAGAAGAAAGAATATGTAGAATAAATGATGAAAGAATACAAATCAATAATGAAGAATGATGTTTGGGATATAGTACCCAAACTCGAAGGAAAGAGTGTGGTATATTCCAAGTGGATCTACAAGATAAAACATGAAACTGATGGGATCATTGAGAAATACAAGGCAAGGTTTGTGCCTAGAGGATTCTCTCAGAAAGAGGGAATTGACTATGAAGAGACATTTGCACCAGTAGTAAGGTACACTTCCATAAGGACCATCATGACACTTGCATCCATGATGAAGTGGAACCTACACCAGATGGATGCGAAGACAACCTTCCTAAATGGTGTTATTGAGGAAGAAGTGTACATAGAACAACCACAAGGATTTGAAGTCGATGATAGATGGAATTATGTATGTAAGTTGAAGAAGGCTCTGTATGGAATAAAGAAATCTCCTAGCGCATTGGATGGAAGGATAGATAGCTTCTTGATGAGCTTGGGATTTACCAAAAATAAAGTTGATCCTAACCTTTACTTTAAGGTTATGCATGATGAACCTATCATATTATTACTATATGTGGATGACTTATTTCTGACAGGAAATGAAAAACATATTGTAGATTGAAAGAAGAAGTTTGACGAATAATTCGAGATGAAATATATTGGATTGATGCACTATTTTATAGGCCCAGAAGTATGGAAGAGGCCAGAAGGAATCTTTCTCAACCAAGGAAAGTATGATGTGGAAATATTAAAAAGATTTGATATATTGGATTGTAAATCCATGGCCACACCCATGGATACCAACCTGAAGTTCTTGTTTGATGAATCATTAGAGTTAGTATATGTGACTCAATAGAGATAGATTATTGGGTACTTGATGTATTTGAAAAATACCAGGCCATATATATACTTTATTGTGAATACCCTGAGTCAATACCTAGTTAAACCTAGACGTGTTCACTTGATAGTTGCAAAGCATGTGATGAGGTACTCGAAAGGTACAATAGACTTTCAACTATACTATGATAGATATCATGACTACAGATTGTATGGATATACAGATTCAAATTGAGAAGGAAGTGCCTCAAACAAAAGAGCACCTCAGGTGGATGTTATTGTCTGGGATCCACCATGATTTCATAGTTTATCAAGAAGCAGTCCAATGTTGCTCTCAGCATAGCTGAAGTAGAGTATATAGCCTCTTTTTCTTCTAGTTGTGAATCCATAAGGCTTCAGAAGTTGATGTCAGGTTTATTTGATCTAGAGATGGACACCACAGTGATTCTATGTGACAACGAGAGTTATATAAAGACGGTGAAGAACCCAGTGTTCCATGATAAGTCAAAGCACATTGAAATCCAGTATTTTGATATATGGGACACGGTACAAAAGGGAGCTATAAATATCCAGTACGTGAGTACCAATGAGAAAGTTGTTGATGTGTTGACCAAGCCTCTGTCTCAAGTAAAGTTTTAATACTTCCGTAACAAACTTGGTATAGTCCGAAAATACCTTCCTCGTAAGGAGGAATGATGATGATAATGTTACAAAATTTCCTCGCAAGGAGGAACGATGATATGGAACCTCCTCGAAAAGGGGGATCAAGTTGGCCATATGGAACCTCCTCAAAAAAGGGGAGCACGTTGATAATGTGGACCCTCATCAAAACAAAGAGTAGGCTGTTGATGTTGTAGTGGGATTGTATCATCCCTGGACATTAGTCCTAAAGTGATCCATACATTGTTGCCTCCGTGAAGTGGCATGATTGCATCATCCTTTGACTTATGTCCTAAAGTGAGAGGGATTGATCATCTCGTAACTAGCTCAAGATTGCATCATCCTTATACTTATGTCCTAAAGTGAGAGGGATTGGCCATCCCGTAAGTGGCTCAGGATTGCATCATCCTTGTACTTATGCCTTAAAGTTATATGGATTGGCCATCTCGTAATTGGCTTAGGATTGCATCATCCTTGGACTTATGTCATAAAATGAGATGGATTGACCATCTTGTAAGTGGCTCAGGATTGCATCATCCTTGGAATTATGTCCTAAAGTGAGAGGGATTGACCATCCTATAATTGGCACAGGATTGCATCATCCTTGGACTTATGTCCTAAAGTGAGAGGGATTGACCATCCCGTAAGTGGATCAATATTGCATGATCCACGGACTTATGTCCTAAAGTGAGAGGGAATGACCATCATGTAAGTGGTTCAGGATTGCATCATCCTTGGACCTCTTTCCAAAAGTGGTAGGGATTGATCATCCCATAATTGGATGTGTTATATTCTTAACATTTAAGCTATATGATCTTAGGATCTTATCTAAGAGAATAACAAGCACATCAATCAATCACAAGAGACAATGAACACAAATATTTTCATCGGGGAAACCATAAAGTAGAAAACCTCACAAATTCCTCAGAGATAGAATCAGCACCAAAAGTAAAACCCAAAGATACAAAGATGATCTCCTGACAGCAGCAGTCTCTCTCTCTCTTGTCCCAGCTTCTTCTCTCTCTCTCTCAGTTATGCGCTACAAATGAGTGTGTGTGATTGTATGATAAATAGAGAGGCTCACTCTCTATTTATACTAATTCCTGACTTGACATTAACTCACCAAGGCCGAATTCTCTAGGAGAGTCTAATAACCCTAGTTCCCCACAACTGTGGGGACTTTAACCCTTGAACAATAAGGAGGGTTACCCTCTATGACTTTACATGACTTGTTTACTTTATTGATTCTCTTGATAGGATCATCGGGGTATGACATGACACAATTACATCACTGATACTCCCAATAGGGAAATTGGGGTATAATATACAAGTGAATACATTTCGAAGTTATAAATACATCAACACTCCCTCTTAACTAGGAAGGTATTCTCTCAACCCAATTTATTAGCACAAGTCTTCTTCTCTGGGTCATCACTGGATCATCATCAAGTCATCATCATCAATTATGGATCATCACTGGATCATCATCAAGTCTATATCATCACTGGATCATCACTGGATCATCATCAATTCTAGATCATCACTATATCATCATCAAGTCTGGATCATCACTGGATCATCACCAAGTCTGGATCATCACTAGATCATCATCACTGCTTCCGCTATCTCAAAAAAATGGTGTTGTCTCTCAATTCTACTCGTCACAGGAATTTCTACAGAGCCATCCCTTTTCATGTTGGTTGTAGGCCTAGCCTCCATGTAGGTCTTCATCATCTTCAGCACTTATATCTGACCATGGAATGAACCATGTCAGAAAGACCCGCCCATCACTTACATATGACCATGGGAGAAACACATCCAATAACCATGTCAGAAAGGCACACCTAGCACTCACATCTGACCATGGGAGGAACACATCCAAAAACCATGTCAGAAAGTCCCAGCTCTCACATTCAACCTCATCTTGTCAGAAAGGCTCTACACTTACATCCAACCTCATCTTGTCAGAAAGGCTCTACACTTACATCCGACCTCATCTTGTCAGAAAGGCTCTGCACTTACATCTGATCATGTGGGAACACATCCCACAATCGAAACAGAATGGATCTATACTTATATATGATCATGTAGGAACACATCCTACAATCATATCAGAATGGATATGCACTGATCATGTGGGAACACATCCCACAATCACATCAGAATGTCTCTACACTGATCATGTGGGAACACATCCCATAATCACATCAGAATGTATCTACACTGATCATGTGGGAGCACATCCCACAATCACATTAGAATGGATTTGCACTGATCATGTGGGAACACATCCCAAAATCACATCAGAATATCTCTACACTTACATCTGACCATGTGGAGCCCATCCGTCCACCATGTCAGAAAGGCGAACAGGAACATTAATTCCCTTTGGAGGGAATCTCGATTTGGAGAACACCAAGCTTCTCCCTGAACTACTCAAACTTCACTCTAGCTAATGGTTTGGTCAACACATTGGCTATCTGCTCGTCCATCGCAACATATTGGACTTTCACTACTCCTCTTTGCACCATATCCTTGATATAGTGATATTTGATCTCAATTTGCTTTGACTTGTCATGGAACACTGGGTTCTCTGAAAACTTTACGCAACTCTGGTTGTCGCAATATATACAAGTAGCATCCAGCTAGAGATCAAATAAGTCAAACAGTAGCTTTCTCAGCCACACTACCTCACAACTAGCTGAACAAGCTACAACATACTCTGCTTCGGATGTACATCAAAATATCTGGTCTCGTATTCGTTAGGTACATCAAGGACCCAATTATTTGATGATACATCGTAGCATCGACCGACTCTGATGAAGCATCACTCAATAGCTTCATATTCGATGCCATAGGTGTGTTCATGGCCTTGCAATCCATCATCTTGAATCTCTTCAGGATCTTGACCGCATACTTCCCTTATCCTAGGGATATTCCATCCACATTTTTCCACACCTCTATGCCTAGAAAGTAATGCATCATACCCAAGACCTTTGTATCGAACTTAGCAACCAACTTCCTCTTCATGTCAGCAATCAACCCATTTGTACCTGTTAAAAACAGGTCATATATATATAGTAGGAGCATCCTTGGGTTCCCTTCTTCAACCTTGTAGTAAAGGTTGGAATCTGATTTACTTTTGGTAAATCCCAAACTAATCAGGAAGCTTTCAATTATGTCGTACCACGTCCTAGGTTCCTGTTTCAAACCGTACAGGGATTTTTTCAATTTACACACATGAGTCTTCCTATTTGTGTCTCAAAGTCGAGTGGCTGCTCCACATATACTTCCTCTTCTACTACACCATTCAAGAAATTTGTCTTTACATCCATCTGGTGTAATTTCCATTTCATTACTGTAGCTAAAGAAAGTACTGATCTAATGGAAGTATATCTGGCTATAGGTGAAAAAATATCTTCATAATCTATCCCTTCTTTTTGGGAGAAGCCACGAGCCACATATCTTGCTTTATATTTCTCTACGCTACCATCTGCAGCATGCTTGATCTTATAGATCCATTTGGAAGTCACAACATACTTCCCCTCTGGTCTTGGGACAACATCCCAAACATCATTCTTCATGATCAATTGATACTCCTCGATCATAGCATCCTTCCATTCTTTCTTTTCTGCCGCTTCTTCATAGTTGGAAGGTTCTTTATCAATGATGTCACATAATAGGGCTACATATCTGGAGTAGGAACTAGTTCTCTTCCTTTCTTTGTGCATTTCTTCTAGAGCCCCATATCTCTCTGCACCCTAGATAACCTCTCGTAACCATGCAGGTTTCCTCTTGTGAGGTTTCTTCTCCTGAGGTGGATCTATAGGTTCTTGAGGTTCTTTTATTTCTCGATATTCTTCTGGAATTGCTTCATCCATGGTTGTATCTCAGATCCTGGGTATTTCAATTTCTTCAGGATATTCAAATGGTCTCTTCATAGATTTGTTGTAAGACATGTCTTCATCAAATTTTACATCTCTACTGATGTCGATCTTCTTGAATCCTGGGAAGTATATTCTATAAGCCTTCAAGATTTCAGAGTATCCCACAATTATACCCTTCTTTCCTGAAGGATCTAACTTTGTCCTCTTTTCTTTTGGAATGTGTATGTACACTGGACAACCAAATATTCTAAGATGACTGACTTCTGGTTTCTTGCCGAAAAACACTTCTTCGGGTGTCTTTTTCTCGAGTACTCTATTTGGAGTACAGTTCTATACATACACAGTTGTTCTTGCATCTTCTGCCCATATATGCATAGGAAGATCTTGATCATGGATCATTTCCTTTGCTGCTTCCATGATTTTTCTATTCTTCCTTTCTACAACCCCATTCTATTGTGGATTATATGGAGTGGTCAACTCCCTCTTAATCCTTGAATCTCTACATAATTCCTTCAATTCATTTGATGTGAACTATCCACCATTGTCTGATCGAAAAAACTTGTTTTGCTTCTCTGTGTGGTTTTCATTCAAGGATTTGAATTCCTTGAAATTGTTGAATACTTCATCTTTGTTCTTCATGAAATATATCCATGTATTAATAGAAAAATCATCAATGAAAGAAACATAGTATACATACCTGCTTAATGAACTGGATGACATCAGAGCAAATGTTCTCCAAGAGTCCTTTAGCCTTGCTTTCGCTACTTAGAAATGTCTTCTTTGTGTTCTTTCCTTTTACACATCCCTTGCATACTCCATGTTTTGCTTGAATTTCTAGAAGACCTTCAACAGCTTTGCTTGCAAGTGGTAGTGCCCTATAGTGCACATGTGAAAGCCTTCTATTCCAAAGTTCATTTGGTTCTACTGAGTCATGAACCAAAGCTTACTCTGGTTGCCCCTTTAATCTATATTGTCCTCCCTCTTGTTCTCCAATTACTACTGCATTGTCAATAGTCTTTCCTTTTGGCCACATGAGGACTTGTCCATCTATAAATGAAACTCTTATGCCTTTTGCATCTAATGTAGAGACGGAGAGAAGTTTATTCTTTAGTCCTGGTACAAATAGGACATCCTTCATTTTCATATACTTTCCATATTCTAATTTGTAGGAGGATTCTCCACTACCTTTTATTGGATACTGGTAGTCATCCCAAGTTTAACCTTGTGGGGTGATTCATGTTCTGATAGTTTCACAAAGGATTCCTTACATTCTGTCATGTGTTTTAAAGCTCCACTGTCAATAAGCCAATCATTGCTTCCATGTGTGAGAGTTCCCACGAGGGTAGACATCAACACATATTCTTCATCACTTGAAGAACCATCACTGTTTGTTTGATTATCTTCTTGGAAGTCTCATCATCTTCTGCAGCATGAGCATGATGTCTTTTCTTGTTTCCCTTCCTCTTGTGAGATCTATCTTTGTTTCTAGGACAATCTCTTGCAAGGTGTCCTCTTTCATCATATGTATAGCAAATTAACTTAGACAAATCATTGTTAGATTTTCTAGTGTTATTATTCTGGTGAGAGTGCTTACCTCTATGATGGTATGTTCTGCTTTTATTGGATTGTACTGTGAGAGCTTGATCTTCACTTCTCGTCTTTTATTCTGGAGCTAATATTCAAGATTCTTCTTGTGATAAATCCTTCCATAGTCTGATAAAATTGACTAGCTTCTTTCTGGCACAGATCCCTTGAATGAAAGAGTCACATGCCCTAGGGAGACCATTCAAGGTGGTCATCACAATTTCTGCATTCTCTACTTCTTCATCTACAGTTTCAAGTTGTTCCTCTATCTGAGAAACCCTTGTAAAGTAAGACTGGATAGTCTCTGCATTCTGTATCTTTATATTCTTCAATTGGTTTCTTAGAGTCTTCTTCCATTTTATGTTCTTCCCTTCAAATAACTTGGTAAGGGCATCAAACATCTCTTTAGGTGTCTTCAGGAAGGACACCTGAAGTATGAGATGATCCTTGAATGAATCAGCAATAATACTCTTAGCCATGACCAATTTATTTTTTTGTAAGTCCTTAGCCTCATCTCCCTCTGGAACTTGAACTTCTCCACTTAAGTAGGATTCCAATTCATTTTCTTCCAAGACCAGGGAGATCCTATACTTCTAGGCTCAGAAGTTATCAGCTCCCTCAAGATTTTCATCAAGATTGGTATGATGAGACATCTTAATAGAGAACCTTAAATGGAAATACAAAATATTTAGATCTTACCAGGTTAAGATGTTCGAACTGGATCTGGAGCTAGATTTATGTAGAGCTGGTTTTCTGGTTCAGGAGCATATTAGGGTTTGACTTTCCCAGAGTTCTACCCAACCAAAAACTTTGATCTTGATCTCTAAACTTCGATTTTGGGGAGGATATCAATCCAATCCTGGGCTCACTCAAAAATTACACTTCTATGGAAAGCCCTTATTTCCCATAGTGGTGTCAGGTCAAAAATTGAAAATGCTCAAAATCAGATTATGCTTCGAAAGAAAGATGTGCGCTAGAGAGGAGAGTCATCCTAGCCTCCTTTTGATGAAAATATATGGAGAAATATCCAAAAAGTAGGAATCCCTAGCTTCAGCAGCTCCATAGTGTCTTCTTCTCAAGTTAGCTCTGATACCATGTTAGATTTTTAACATTTAAGCTATATGATCTTAGGATCTTATCTAAGAGAATAACAAGCACAACAATCAATCACAAGAGACAATGAACACAAATATTTTCCTTGGGGAAACCATAAAGGAGAAAACCTCACAACTTCCTCAGAGATAGAATCACCAAAAGAAAAACCCAAAGCTACAAAGATGATCTCCCAACAACAATAGTCTCTCTCTCTCTCTCTCTCTCTCTCTCTCTCTCTCTCTCTCTCTCTCTCTCTTGTCGCACCTTCTTCTCTCTTTGCCAATTATGTGCTACAAATGAGTGTGTGTGACCGTGTGATAAATAGAGAGGCTCACTCTCTTTTATATTAATTCCTGACTTGACATTAACTCACCAGGGCCGACTTCTTTAGGAGAGTCTAATAACCCTAGTGCCCTGCAACTACGAGGACTTTAAGCCTTAAACAATAAGGAGGGTTACCCTCTATGACTTTACATGACTTGTTTACTTTATTGATTCTCCCAATAGGATCATCAGGGTATGACATGACACAATTACATCATTGATACTCCCAATAGGGACATTGGGGTATGATATACAAGTGAATACATTCCGAAGTTACAAATACATCAACAGGATCATGTGTGATGTAGGTTATGATGCTTCTGACAATGTTATTGATCGATAGATCAAGTACGGATGTAGACGATGAAATTGTTGATCAAGAGATCAAGTATGGTTGCAGATAATGATGTGTATCAAGAGATCAAGTGTCAAAAAGGATCAAGTGACCGAGTGCTACAAAGGATCAAGTGATTGAATGTTGCAAAGGATCGAGTGATTGAGTGCTGCAAAGGATCGAGTGATCGAGTGTTGTAGAGGATCAAGTGATCGACTGTCGCAGAAGATAAATATAAAATATGAAGACTAATCAAGTGTTGTTGCAAAGGGTCACGTGATCAAGTGCCGCAGAAGATAAAGATCAAAGATAAGTACATAGTGATGCCAAAGATGATGTTCTAGCATTGAAGATGTTTAGTAACTTCTCCAGTTATTGATGAATTTTTAAAACTTCCAATGATGTATAGATGTATCACCTTGATGTTGTTTCACATGCTCTCTCTCCATGATCCTACAGTTGATGATGTTGTTGTGAGTAGAATACTCTTCTCGTTAAGGGGGAGTGTTGAAATATTGTAACTTCAAAGAATATTCTAAATGTATTTTACTGATGTAACCCATGGGAGATGTCTTATTCCTCTATTGAGATGTTACTATTGTATTTGGTCATCATAGATTCATGAGCTATAACCTTGTTATAACATTAATACAACCCCTTAGTACCTTAGTCTAAGTCCCTAGTCAATTTTATTGCATTTTATGCATTATTACACTATGGTTTGGACTTAGGGTGCGTAGTTGGACCGATAACTAGTTAAATTTTGGAATTCACACCCACATGAGTACTCCATATCAATAAACCATCCACATGTGCACCCTCATCATTGTTGGTGCGCTCCCATTCATTGAATGTGGATAGTTTGGTTGACTAGGAGCGCTAGAGGTGGATTTTGTCCAATTTTGGACTAATTTGGTGCATTTAATTCCACCTAGGGCCTCTCACCCACCTAGGTTTGAAAACCCACGCATTCCATAGTGTTATGATTTCCCCATTTCAACTCAACCACGTCCACACAACAATTCATGGCCATTTGGGCTTATTTGGAGCGCTTTTGGCCGACCTGGGGGGATTGAGGCCAATTTCACTTGTACAGTCATTTTGTGCTTCCCAATCCTCACAAAACACTTTGGATGTAATATAAACATGTTACTAACATGTTTTAATTCTATACAATCAAATAATGACCTGTTTCTGTTCACATTGCATGTGTAAATTGCTTCTCTTTTAATGGTTTTTTTGTTGGTTTTGCATCAAATTCAATTTGTGAGTTTCTCTAAGGCTCCTATATCTTGTTGTACATCGAAATTATCACATGGTATCAGAGAAAAGTGGGTTTTAGTGAGTTTCAAATCAATCCATATTGTTTTGAGCTGCATTTTTAGAGAAATTCTAGATAAAATTGAGTGGTTTTTGCAGGATTTTCGGCAATTTCATCACCATTAGCGCAGGAAGAAATGGAAGCTACCCACATATTGCTAACACATTTAAATTCATTCAATTGTATGGTAGAGATTGTTATTCAATTGAGACCCAAGGGTCTCTACAAAGTTACCATGGGCACAGAGGTGGAGCCAAAATCTGTTGTAGAGAAAGCCAAGTACTTCAATAGATTGGATGAAGCATATGGATTGTTATGCTTGAGTATCTCAAGAGATATTTTGTTCCACATAGATAGTTTAAAAACCCCAAATTAAGTCTAGGTAAAACTAGAGACACTCTTTGGGAAAATTGATGAACTAAGGACACCAGCTTGAGAACGAGCTCATCAGCTTGCGCCCAGTGCACTTTGACACTTCCCAGGACTTATTCACCAATTTTAAGTCACTTTTTCTCTAGCTAAAGTAATGTGGGATTGAGAAGAAAGAGGATCAATTGATTATGTCCATCCTTTCAAAGTTGAGGCCAAAATTCTCAGTCTTTGTCAGCACATTTCATTTTGGAAAGTTAACACTTTGAAACTGGAAAATGCCAAGTCTAGCTAGCTTCATAGAGTCCCTCACTCAGGAGCAAGACAAGCTAGTCCAAATGGGAACCATCAAGGCTAAGTATCAATCCTTGGCCATGGGATTTTCGAATGCCTCCAAGGGAAAGCATAAGGCAAATAATTTGAAGCTGCAAGAGAAGAGGAAATTAGAAAAACCCAAATCCAATAATGGGGGTTCAAATCCTCCCAAGGAGAAGGAAAAGAAAGGGAAATAAAAGGCCAAATGCACCTATTTCCATAAGGGATGGAATCCAAAGAGCTCATGCATGAAGAAAACCACTGACCACATGGCGCAACTTCTAGGGAAAAAAAACATCCTTGTTTGAGATGGCGTAAGGAAGAAAGATGGCACCTCTAGTTCAAACAACAAGGAGAAATGTCATGCCTTGGTAGCAAGTACCTCTAATTCATCATCCTTCATCATTGCTTTAGGGGCTTCTAGACACATGGTCGCCGAAAAAAACTCTTCTCCTCCATGCATTCGAATGCTGGCCCAACAGTTTGAATGGGGAATGATTCTGAAATCTAGACCAAGGGGATTGGTAGGATTGATTTAGAGCATGGTTACCATGGATAATTTTAGGGGAGAAATTTATCCCAAGGGTGAAATTATAAGGGTCTCAAACAAATGGTGGGCGAATTATTAATATAAAAAAGTTTTTTTTTTAAATTTAATATATTAGCCCCGTATTTATTAAAACCCTAATAATGGGAAATCTAATCGCCAAGGCCGTGGGAAAGGGAAAAACGAAAGTCACCCTGTCAAATACTGTTGAAATGGTGAGTTCACCTATATTTGAGGTAATGAAGGGCATGAAATGGTGATTTCTCCCCATATTTTGGTTAATGAAGGACACAAACAGTGAGTTCGTCTCGATTGTTTAGCAATGGAGGGTAATACATTTTGTTCACTGCTTATTTATGGACCCTGTTAGTCATATCTCCATCGATTTGAGGTTGGGAAATCGTGGAGCAATTATTTTGCTAATATGGACATATTCAATACCCAATTATTTTGAATATGTGTTGAAATTCTCATTTAACCTTCTTTCTTTGGCTGAATTTCCCATCAATTTCCATGAGTGGAGGTTTTGATAGTGGTTTCAACCCCCAAATTTTGTTAAGTGAATATTTTTTAATGGAAAATTGTTCCATATCCGATAAAAATGTGGAAACATGCAATGATTTTAACCCTATATATTGCAGCAAGAGTCAATTAAAACCCACATGAAGAATCATCTAAAGCTTTATTTTTTACAGTGGAATCTCTGCATTTTTCAAATCTCCTTAGGGTCTACAGTATTCACAAAGGTTAGTTTTCATAGAACCATATACTATGTGGTGAAATTTATCATTATGTCTCTGTAATTCAAGAATCAAATTTGACTTTCTCTTGCAATTCAAATGCACATTCACCCGACAGGTTGTTGATTATTGTTCAATCCCAATCATGTTTTCCTGCGTGAACATGAACATATGAGCTTGGATTGTTTTCATTTGGTTTAGAAAATTATTTAAATTTGTTAGTATTCATAGTGCTAAGAGACTAAATCCATGATTATTTTCATGAATCTTATGGTGAGCAACATGTTTTTTCAAACTAGAAGAAGAAACTATTTAAAGAAATTATTATGGTTCAATTAGTAGGAATTAGGTTGGTAGCATTGAGGGCTTATTGAGAGAGACACTGGAAGAGTACAAATATGGTTCTTTTCCAATGATCTGATGCATGCATATCCACCCAACACTCACTCTAATCACTAAACTACAACTGGTATGATCACTAATATATTTTAGTATGCCAGTTCTGAATTCTGTAGATGAAGTTGAGTGGAATCACTACTACACTTAGGGGCATTGTAAGATGATTATTTGAGACAAAAACTCTTATTGTCTAAACTTTTCCACTCAAGCTTATTTTATGCAATATTTTAATATTTTTCTCAATCTAATTATATGTAATATTCTATTTTATTATATCAAATTCTTTTTTCCATCCATGTCTAGATGCTTCGTTTGCTTCCTCCTCTGTCTCCAGTTTGAGGGTTTCTTCATCTATTCATGGGTTGAGTTTTCAAGATGATCTTTCAGGAAGTTTTACAGGGGCTAAAAACTATTTTTTCACCCCCACTCAAATAACACCATGTCCCAGTTGTGTTGGAATCCTTGTATTAGTTTGTTCACACCATTGCCTCTTCACAGTTTACCTCTTAGTTTATATGCAATTTTCTTCATAGTTGATTCTATGGGGTTTGGATATGAGGTAAATCTTGCTCAGCACAATGTACAAGAAACCATTTCCAGTATAATGACCCAAATGGTCAATGGTTGGTGTACAAGGTGTCTACGTTAGTAATTTTTATTCAGGAAAGAAGGGTTTGTAGGGTTTGTTAATGGAGGCCTCCGCACATTTTCTCTTCCTTGATTATGGATTCCCATATGCTACAATCCTGTGGTGTCCAAAGCTATTAGCCACCTGAAGACAAAGGTAATAATGAAACTCATCCTCTAGCCTCAGCATAGTTATCTGGACTTGACGATTCTGGTTTCCACTCTCCCTAATTGGACTGTCATCAATGATTAAGGGTACACACTCCTGCCATTTGAGAAATCCATATTGCTGGAAGTATTCAATATGATGTTTTTGTTGTTAAGCAGTCTGCCACTCAAAGGTTAATCACCCAGAGATCTAGGTTCACCAGGTAATCGCCATTTGTTGCAGCTGCAACTGTTCTTCCCAAAGTTTTAAATTTTGGGCCCCTCCTCATCATTTAGAATTGCGTTGGTTTCGTTTGATCCATAAATGTTTGGTCTCGTTCTGACTTTGGTTGATTCTGAAGATGAATTTGCGACCTGTTTTTAGAGAATGCTTGTGTTAAGATTTTGTTGTGGGTCGCGGGATTGAATTTGGATTGCTAGCTTGAAACTCATCATATCAATTACCCTTTGAGCAAACCATTGTCTCTGAGGTGAAACAGTTTGACCTTTGTTGATTTTGAGTTTTCTAAACACTTAAGTTTTCTTATGATCAGGCGTCATTTTTATGTTAAATCGGTGGCTGATAGCCTTTTCCCGTCCGCCATTGCGGCTACCAATCTGATTTGCCATCCGAAGTGGGAATTGCCCTGACTACCGATGTGCGTTAACTTTTCCGTCACATGTCCGAAGCCTTCTCTCTTCCACCATTACGGCTGGGAAATCCGTTTACCTTCCGATGTCTAAACCTGTCCGACTTCCAATCTAAAGTTTTCCCGCCTGCGTCGCGTGTCTTCAGCCTTCCCTTCTGTCGTTGTGGATCTCGAAGTCATTGAGCTTCTGAAAGGGAAAGTCGTCCGAATTTCGATTCAAGGTTTTCCCACCCACCATCGAATGCTTGTAGCCTTTCCTTGTCTGCCGTTGCGGCTGGTCGAAGCCTTTGACTTCCGACTTCCGCCTTTGTGCAACGGGCCGTTTTCTTGTGGAATAGTTGCTCAATCAGTAGAATCTAATGTTGTGTTTTGAAACGCCATTCCAATAAATGATGCTCGTCGGTTGGTTGCAGGTTGGTTCGGGAGATCGGTCAAACTACCGTGGCATGGAGGAAGATGGACAATTTGGTAAAATCAAAGCCGAAACTAGTCGGATCGCAGGAAGAGGACAAAATGAACGGTGATAGAGGAGCAGCTCTGAAATTTCCGGCAGTTATTTAGCCAATCACAAGCATGCAAGATAGAGGAATATGAAGCATTGAGGAACTGAAGGGTCAGGCGTTTAGGGGGCATCCCAAGCGGTCTGCAATGGTAGTTTAAATATTTGAAAGTAGAACTAAGAAAAGGACTTTTTCCCTCGAAAATTTTGTAAACAATTTTACTTGTAAGAGGAACTATTTCGTTTTACAAACAGAAATTGCAATTTTTGGCCTGCTGGAGAAAGCGAGATGTGGAATGTATCGATGTGATTAAATGAACAATGTTGAAGGGGAACTATTTCGTTTTCAGCTGTGTTTCATTAACTGTGAGAGTGTTTGACTTCCTGAACCTATGTTCTTCAGTATATTTTGTGATGTTTTTTCCACTGTGGGTAATAAGTATTGTTCATAAAATGATCGGCTATCTGGTTGTTTAAATATATTTATTTGTTCATGCGTCTTGAAAGAAGTGTCAGCTATCTGTAACTCTTCGAAATGATTGTACAAAATGTATTACTCACCAATAAATGATAATTCTGCTCCCTAGGGATAGTTTAGGTAGTTAGTTTCTTTTTCTTGTTGTCTGTGATTGGGATGCTAGTGACCTTAAGACAAGAGGTAAGAACCTGCGCATCACATTGTGACACCTCCATGCATTTTAACACCCTGCATCGTTAATTAGGCACTTGAATATCATGCATTAAGTCAAAAATACAAAAACTCGGTGGGTCAGGCCGCAACCGGTAAAGCCTCTGTTTTGTTACTTTGACCTACGGTAGACGGACCGTAAACCGGACGAATTCCCTATACCAAATGGTCAACAGGCTAGTTGGGAACGTTGACTGGGGAGAATCCCTCATTGTTGCTGCCTGCGAATTTTCGGGCCTCAACACGCCTTTCTTCATTCTGAAATATGGCATTACTGAATAATAGTTTGTTTTGGTATACTTGATATGATTATACTTCTAGTTAAGTTGTAATTTTGTTGGAGTTCCAATTTTGATTGAGAAAAGTGGATGCATATTTGGGAAGGTACTACTCCATCCTAACCTTGTAGAGGAACCACAATGGGAAATTGTATGTGAGAGCTCATTGAACATTACCCACTGTCATGATTGAATAGAACATATCCATTATTTATATCACTAGTGAATATATTTTAAAGATAGCCTTGCATGGTAATCTTAATAATAATTGGCAAATACTGAATTCTTCAAGGAATGGATTGGATTGGTTCCAAAAAAATATTAAATATATGAAATTATTGTAGGAGACACTTATCCTTTGGGATTTTCTTTCAATGTATCCATAGGTCACTACCAGGTAATCAATCTAAATCCTTTCTTCATTTTGAAAGTTGGCATTGCTTAAACTACATTTGTCATGGCATGGTGTAGAGTACCTCTATATTAATTGGAAACTTTATTATATTGTTGTGTGCAATATTTCAAGGTAAATCCAGATTTCCATAACCCAAAATACAACACAAAATACAGAGAGTACTCTGAGAAATGTGAGTTGGAGAACATTATTATGTCTTGTGGTTAGGACGAATACATGTACATGGTAATTTACTGTAAAAAATGAAGATAACATATCATTCCATTTCAAGTCCAGATGTATTTTTTCTTTTTTATATTCATGGATACCTAAGGAGAGATGTAATGCATGGAACAAGTGGCTAGAATCAACAAGACAACATTACCTCTAGAAGCTCTGTTCATCATAAGATTTCACTCCTTCTACGATGAGAAAAACAAAGTGCTAGTTGCTTTCTTAAACATGAAAAGTTGATTTAACTTGACTGAGAACAAATGCATGCACTGATTGAGGAGTTATTTCACACATTTCAAATACTATGCTTCTAGCCCTTCAATTTGCGTTGTTTAGACTAAATCAATTATTATGTAGAGTGTAGGTGTTATCAGGAATTATCAATCAGTATAGACACTGATTGTTCCTATGTAATCTAAATCACAACTACATAACAAAAAGACACAACAACATATCATTTCCTTGAATTATCAAATCAACTAACATGAAAGACAATATACCTCAACCTTGGATCTGTTTGTCTTCTTTCCAAAAATCCTTGCAATGGTTCAGTACCTGCAAAATAGATCACAAGAAAAACAAAAGGGATGAGAGCATCATGATAAATTGACTATTCATATTGGTGATCAAGGAATCAAATAATATCTAATTACAATCAATACAATCAAATATAGGAAAGGGAAATGTCTTTGTATTAATATATGGATGAGAAAGAAGTACAACCAAAAATGCTTGATGTCGATGGCTTCAATCTCAATAAGAATGTCTACAATCTCCTATGACTGTGAAGACCTCTCCAACCACAACCTAACTCTACTTTGCCTCTGACTCAAACTTCAAACTAGCAGCATAAGGATGCTTTTCTGGCCTCCTCCACTCTCCTCATGAGAACTTCATTTATAGGCCTAGAACTCAAGAGATGACTTGGAAAAAGGATAGAATGAGATCCATATAGGTGAGGAAGGAAAATGCCACCTCTCCCAAGCATATAGGAACTAACCCCATGGAGGCTTCCGCATGGAAACATCCAGAAGCTTCTTTTTTCTCATTTTCTCACCACTGATGCTCTTAGCAAAACTGAAAAAGGTGTCGATGTAGGGTTTTTTCCAAATAAAGGAGACAACGGTGCTTATGGGTCAACTGAGACAGGTGCTGCCTATGCTCTGTGCAAAAAAACATGAAGGCGCCATCCTTTCTAGGTCTGGGAAAAAAGTGACCAAGGTGACTCGAGCCAGGCTTTCTGGGAGGTTGAAAGGCAATGTGAAATTCTCATGAAGATTGATAAGCAATGTGAGATTTCTAGGTGCAACAGAATGCCCCCCAAAGTATGAATCTCGAAGAAAGTGATAGGTGAAATAGTTTGCAAATTTTTTTGTTTGATACAGAGGCAAAGAGAGACAAACTCATACAAGACCAGTAATTGACCTTATCCAAACCAATCATAGTTGCAGACCAATACAGTACAAATATATGATGATGACCATGTCATGGATACCAATAATACACCGTATATCCATGAACAACTAATATGGGAGGTAGGACATAGATATGGAATATACAAAGTAGATCCATGTCTCTTAACCTCAAATACAGAACATAGCCACCAAACATACAATGTGGATCCGTGTCATGACTCTAATGATCGCCAAACGCAACCTAATCATAGGAAATGATGATGGGAAATCCTAACCACTCAGGGTCTTCATTCTGATCCACAAATGATACGAATCTAACCATGTGATTACAATGTATTGACGTCAAACATGATAGAAACCACTTGATTACCAGTCAATGATGTCAACTGTTAATAAGTGCAAGGGAAATCACCATTGATGTCAATGATCCCCAAGGTATCCTAGTACACTCCCTTAAGTGCGAATAAATTTTTTGATGTTGAACACTTGACATAATTTTCCAATCAGAGGTCATTGATGAAAACCTACTGTTGAAAATGAGAAAACCTTCCATTGAGGCATGCAGGCTTCAACGTACTTTCTAGGTTTCTGGGTCTAATTCCTAGATAATGATTCGAATTAGATAGGAATAGACTTGTCACATGAGGGCCATGATGACTCCCACATCAGTGACATGAAACTAGGAACAAAAGTTGATTTGAAGTAACGGGACTGACTCGGACATGACTGACTCTTAAGGACAAGTGAAGTTATTGATGAAGTATTTTTCTGGGAGAGACATCCTTTGAACAATTTTGATGGCACGACACATGACTTGGAAGCATTGACTCAAATGAGAATAGAACTAGGTGTAATTCAAGGAATATGACAAATCATTCTTTGAATTGACTCAAAGGAGTCAGATGACTCACAAAATTTGATCGACTCGGAGACAAGCTGAAAACCCAACTGTTCAGATATGCAAATGCAGACAGGTGCCATGTTCAAAGGTGGACTATAGATTACTGCCATAAAACAAATGAAAAACATTCCCCTTTCCTTTAATTCCCCCACCTCAGAAGGTGAGTGCCTATTTTTGTTTTTATGAGTCCAAAGAGGGTAACAAACACTCGTTAAAGCTCATCAAACAACGATTCCATTCTCATATTTTTTACGGACCTGAGAAAGGAGGGGTTCGTTCCCAAATAGGATCTTCCATCGTTTAGTTTTATGAGTCTGACAAAAGAAAACTCATTTGTCGTTTCATGTTTAGAGAGTTTGAAATGACTAAGAAGTCTCCAAAAGGTCCTTTTTCATAAATAAGGCCAGTCGATCCAAAAAAGAGATAACCTACCCCCGACTAGTCAACCATTCTGATTCTTTTACAAGCATGAATGTAACAATTTCACTTGACAATCTTTTTGTGTTTTGAGGAGACTGAAAAGAGCTTAAATATAACTTCCGAACTAGGTTCCTTTTTCATAATCCACTTTTAACGAGTTTGAAAAAGCGAAACAGTATACTCGACACCTTTCTACTGGAATTTGTAATGAGCACGTAAAAAGTGTAAAATGATGCTCAGTACTTTTTCAGTCTTGCTCTAAGCTTGAAAAAGACAAAAATAGCTTACATTGTATCCATGACCCAATATTTACCTGAAAAAACTCAAAACACACCATCAAAAGCCATTTTTCCAAAACTATAGAAAATAAAAAATAAAAAACCACTTTTACCAAAATAATTTGGATTTCAAAATTAAATAAATTATAAAGCATTTTTTAAAACTCCAAATATTCTATAAATAGAAAGGGTAGGTAAGATATTTTTACCATTTGTTTTTTACCATTGGTGAGTTTTGGTAATTGGCTTTGATAGCAAGAGTTCCCTCCGGTGATTTTGCAAGGGTGCTTCAGTCCATTGTTTCTTCATTCCCCTTAGAAGAGGTAATCCTTTGATTCTTTCCCCTTCTATGCTCAACAAATGTCATTTTACTTCTTTTGCATTGTTTAAATTCATTTTCTTAAAATGATTTTTAATTGTTTAAAAGGAAAGATAGAGGATAAAATTGTTATTTGAAATGGTAGGGTAGGGTATTAACCATCCCAATAGGCGTTATTCACCATGGTAGAAGGTGAAATTTTCTTCCCTGTAGGGTTTTTGGCCATCGGGTAGAGCTCCCGACGGCGCTCTGTCAAGCTGGGACAAAGGAACCATAGGCGCTCTGTCCACAGCAGATAGGCACTCGGCACTCTGCGAGCCATAGGAATTAGCGCCGCGGTGCTCTGTGGGAAAAGGGGAGCAGCTCCACTGTAGGGACAAAGAAAAATCAAAAACCCTAAATCACCATAAAAACAAGTTTTCCATGTTTTCTTCTTTCTTTACAATTTTCCATTTTATATACTTTTCCTCCTTTTAGCCATGATATGTTTTATAATTACAAAATTTACGTGTTGTAAGTACATCATGGTAATTTGGAAGGAAAGGGAACATGAAGTTCCAAACAACCAGGCTACTAATGATCCAGCCACTATTGAGGCTCTACAAAATTGCGGGCTTCTAAAGTATTTCTGGGTACCTGGCATGAAAGAACACATTTGATTGTTAGAGTATATCATAGATATGTGGGATCTCGACCAGGAGCATTTTGTGGTGGGAGTCCATATCCTACCCATAGAGGTTGAGGATATCTATTTTCTGACCGGTTTGTATATGAGGGGAAGCCTTATCTGGATCACGAGGAGGGGAGACCTCCTTGGATGATATTATTGATCAACATTGGTCACTAGGTAAAGAGTCCCAATTTGGGAAGCTACATATAAAGTCTCTAGTATATCTTCCCTTGAGGATAGTGGTGTATACTATCAGCAAGGTGGCAGGAACTAGGGCTGCCCACCTTACCAGCATATCACATATGCTATATTCTTTGTAGTGCATGGAGCTCACTATCTTCAATTGGTGTGAAGGCATGCTAGTGTGTCTGAAGAACCAATTAAACAAGTGCAAAATAAGAACGCTAAAGAAATTTGGCTACAGAGAAGGGGTAGTGTCCTTTATCTTACAGTGGATACCTCACGTGAGATCATAGGTGACCATTACCAGACTTGATCCTAAGGATCCGAGGATGATTGCATGGGTTACAGCCATGCCTCGCCTTGGAGGTGGAGGGCCCAAATTTAGCTACGGATCCGGCTTTTTTCGGTGGTTGAGAAACCAGTTACTTATGGTGGAGGATTATGCCTATGAAGGGGTAGACTTCCATGATGACTCGGAGCTTGATCTACCTAAGGGAGAAGTATGGGATGACCGAGGTAAGAAAATACATTATCCACTTGTGTTTTTAGTTTTTGTATTTTATTTCATTTTTATTTTGTAATACTGAGATTAAAAAAAAATTCATGCAGACATTGGATTTGTTTGTCCAGCAGGGATGTCACCTATTTCTAGGCTAGCAGGTAAAAGGGATATGATGCTATACTACTCTGAAGCTAATGAAGAGCTCGGAGATCTCAAGGAAAACCTACAACACTTGACTGTGGGCATCCCAAACATGACTAATAACGAGGTACCTAGGAATTATCAATGTCATACTGCAGGTGTCTTTGGACGGTTCTCTAGGCTACTCCGCAGAGTGGCCCAAGCCATTGCATGCTATCATGAGCATCAGGAGGATTAGTCTACCTTGATTTTCACTTTTTGTATATGTATTACTGAAAGCTTCAAAGCTTCATATTTTTCCCTATGTATATGTATTCTGAACTTTTTATGGTCCTAAATGGGCACTGGAGGCTAGAGATGCTTCAGCCCAAATTTTGTATCTCGGTGCTACAACTTTTTATATATGACAAACTTTTATATTTATAGTTGTGTGTGTGGAAAATGTGATGTGTGCAATGATCATCTACTTATGAATTTACATGTGTTTTTTATGTTTCAAATGGACTTTTAAATATGAGCGATATGTCAATCTAAGACATAGTTAGCTAGGGAATATGCCACAGCATTTAACTGTCTCGGAATGTGTTGATATGTAACTTGATCAAAATACCTCTCTAGCAACCTAACTCTTTGAAAAGTATGAAGAAGCATAGGATTTCAGATGGTGTGGACTTGATTAATCTGTTGGACAACTAGTTTAGAGTCTAGGTAAACCCTAATTTCCCATACATCATTAGCTAGGGCTTCCATCAACAATCCGATCACGGCTTGATATTCCACCAGATTGTTGGTGGAGGGACCTAAAAAAATACCCCTTGAATTCACTAGCTCATTTGTAGGAGAGTACAGTACCCAAGCTGTTGATGCAAGGTTAAGTGTATATCGATGAGCACCATCAGCAAAACCAATGAAGGAAGTCATCTATCCATCAGACAAAAGACATGCATAAGTAGGGTTTTACGAAAAAACACATTTTGAATCACACAAAATACACGCTTCTCAAAGCTAAGACACATAGCAAACTATAAACAATATTTACAAGGACCCTATGCTATATGACCTAGGCATAGTATATTTTGAGGTAGAGCCTATTTTGGGGCTCTCCCAAAGGTATCCCATCGTAATCAACCAATTCATATGCCCCTTTCTCTAAAACATGACTGACAATATAGGGCCCATGCCACATAGACTCAAATTTTCCTACCCCCAGCTTGTCATGCTTCTAGTCATAAGTCAATACTAGGTCTCAATCACTGAAGGAACAAGGTTGGACAGTCCTGTCATATTGAACTTTCATCCTTCATTTATGTGCCTCATTATCTAAGGCAGCATCACGTCGAGTTTCATCAAGTTTGTTTAGATACATGAATCTTTCTTCATGTATAGTGGTGTTGGGAAATAGTTCCACAGCAAGATTTCAAGAAGGGATTTCACACTCTATCAGGAGAGTAGCTTCCAACCCGTATATTAATTGCAAAGGTGTAAAACTGGTGGAAGTTTTGACAGTAGTCATGTAGGCCCAGAGTGCAGAGAAAAGCTGCAAATTCCAATTTGACTTGGCTTTCCCTACCATCTGCTGAAGCATTGTTTTTAATACTTTGTTTATAGCCTCAACCTGGCCATTGGCCTGAGGATAGTACGATGTAGAGTTATCGTGATAAAACCCTAATTTTACACTAATCTCTTCCATCATTTTGTTTTGAAAATGTGATCCATGATCGGTCACAATGGACCTAGGAATCCCAAATCTCGCAATGATATGGTTGAATAAGAATAGTGCAGCAGTCTTACCGTCTTCAGCATATGTGGGCATTGCCTCATCCCATTTTGTAAAATAGTCCACATCCACAATAATATAGCCATGCCCCCTAGCTGAGGTAGGTCTACAGTGTACGAATTCTATGCCCCATTTTGCAAAGGGGCCAACTGCTACAACGGGATGGAGCAGAGCTGGATGTGTGCATTTCTTAGAAGTAAACATTTGACATGGTGGGAATTTCTTGACTGTTTCAATACAATATTTGAAAATAGAAGGCCAAAAAAACCCAACACGCAAGATATTTTGGGCAGTAGCCAACCCAGATAGATGACTGCCACAGGCTCCAACATGGAAATCATTTAAGACAATCTCAGCCTCCTCATGTGTAAGGCAATGTCGTAAGATGGAGTCAATACCACGGTGGTATAGGGTATCATTCAAGATAAGATAAATTTTGTCCTGGTGGCAAATGCGACAATGTTCATTGCGAGGAATAGTGGGATGGTATCGTAAGGTCTGGAGATACAAAATGATATCTCCATACCATGGATCAGTCGCACTAATGAGAAACAATGATTCATCGAGAAATGAATCAAAGGGCTCTATAGTCTCAGTAGTACGGAGAAGGTCACATATAAGCTCTGCAAAAATGAGAGACTTCTTAGAAGTGCTTTTAGCGAATTCTAGCTCAAATTCCTGGAGAATCACAATCCAACGTGAGTATTTTCCCCCAAGCACTTGCCGGGTAAGAACGTAGTACATGGGGTTGGAATCCACATAAATAGTGGTGGTGCGGAGCAAGATATAATGACGAAAATTCTAGACCATGATGACCGTGGCCAGAGCTATTTTCTCCACATGTGAGTCACCGAGTTTTAGAGTCCAAAAGACTCTTACTTGCATAATAAATCACATGTTCCTGGTCGTGTTCATCTGTTTGAACAAGGACCATGCCTATGGTAGACAAGGATGCAGCCACATACAAGGAATAGTCCTTAGCATAATTAGGTGGTTGCATCACTGGTACATGGGTAAGTGCATGTTTAAGATTATCAAATATGCGTGGCACGAAATCATCCCAGATGAAAAGGGTATCTTTCTTGAGAAACCTCATGAAACCATGTGTTATTTCTGCATAATTGCAGACGAAGCGACGTAAAAAATTTTCCTTCCCTTGAAAACTTTGGAGTTCAGCTATGTTCGTGGGAGCAGGTAGGGATAAGATAGCCTCAATTTTCAAGGGATCTATATGGATTCCATCTTTGGAAATAATAAAACCAAGAAGTCGGCTAGCTTCTACACAAAAAACACATTTATGGGGATTTAGATGAATATTAAAATTAGGACATCGAAGAAACACAGCTCTCAGATGATCGACATGGATATCTCGCTACCTGGAATGGGAAAGAAGGTCGTCAAGATAGGGTTCCACAACATGTTTAATGTCATGAAAAGCATAGGACATGGCACGTTGGAATGTCGCACCAACGTTCTTTAAACCGAAAGGAAGCTTGCGAAAAGCAAAAGTCCCCCAAGGGAAAATAAATTCCATCTTGTGCTAATCTAAAGGGAGAATCTCAATCTGATTATAGCCGTAGAAGCCATCCATAAAGGAAAAAATAACGCTTCCGGCACAGTTGTCGATTATCTGATCAAGATAGGGAGTGGGAAAGTTGTCTTTTGGACAAGCTCGATTCAAATCCCTAAAATCGATACAAACCCTAATAGTACCCTGTTTTTTTTTCATAGGGACTATGTTGGACACCCATTCAGTTAATAGTACGAGGTAAATGAAACTAGCCTTCAGAAGTTTCTCAACTTCTTCTTTAATATCGGCTTCTTTTCTTGGATGGACCTGTCGTAGTTCCTGACAGACTGGCTTGGCATCGGCGTAAGTTTTTATCTCATGAACAATGATAGAGGGATCAATCCCTGGAATTTCTTCATATGTCCATGTGAAGACATCTCTAAACTTCTTGAAAAGGGTTGTGTATGTTTGTACTTCTTTAGGTGAAGAGTTCTATCCTATGAAAATGTTCTCAAAAATATATGGTTTCACCGATATGTCTATAGGCATAGTTTTTGTAATGTTACAAAATTTTCCTTCAGAATCGACACTACGAGTGAGGATCGAAGACTGAGGGTTGAGGACTATATCAAATGAAACCGAAGAAGTAAAGTGGTATTCTACCATATGGTAAGGGGGAAGGAAAGAAGATCGGTGATGATAATATTCCCAAGGCATCTCCTCTAATGACATAACTTCCATAATAGATTCGTCTGTAGGAAGTGTGTGTGAAATATAATCTAGATATGGGGGGTTTCGAGCCAGTATGGCATGTGATAGAGGTCGGAGGCCACCAAAAAATGGTTATTGATGGTGGGGTCATTGGTAGCTTGGATTGCATTGTAAATTTCTTTGAAAGGGGAAAAGGATGTTGATTCATCAGCAATTGCTTTTCCTTTGTCTGCATGAGAGGTAGAAATCATGTTAATAGATGCAGTTTACGAAGCAGGAGGAGGATCAGGTGAGGGAAAGATGCCCATTAGTGAAGAGTCTTTGATAAGGCCTACTCCAATGTCCTTATACTGTGGGGTATTCAAGAGTGGAATGCTATTTGCATCATTTGTAATGGCACTAGGTGTGACGAAATCTAACTGATCAATAGTAACAATCTTTCCTTGGAATGGGAACTAGACGATCTGAAAAATGGTCGATGCTACAGCTTGCATAGCATAAAACCAGTTACGACCTAGGAGTAAGTTGTAATCCAAAGGAGTGTCGATGACTTCAATTTGGATGGAGACCAACTTGCCCCCTAGTTTAACATGGATGGAAGTTAGTAATCCATAGGGTTGAAAACCACAACCATCAAAAGCCTTAAGGGTGGTAGGTGAACGGTTGATTTCCGGAAAACCAATGGCTCTCCAACAAGATAAAGACATAACTGATGTAGAGGCACCCTCATCCAAAATGGTACGACGGATAGTCTTTCCAGCAATTTTGGCAGTGATCAGGAAATATAACTGATGTGAGAGTCTCATCTTGAAATCATCCAGTTTGAAAGTGATGATATTACTATTCTCAGGATCCATAGCTCCAAGGGAAGTAAGCAAGTTTTTCCGTTGAGTTGGGCAGGTTTGAAGTACCTATAAAACCAACATAGAGCAGGGTGCTTGAGCCAAATATTCAACATTATTATAGTATTGGGCGGCACGAGTGTTAGGATTAATTATGGACTGGCGTAAAGTACCCTTTGGTGGGCGGAAAATTGCTTCTAGAATAGGTTTTTCAATGTGAAGACCATTATTAGGAGGAGGTGTGGAAGCTGAGGGCTTTTCAGATGGAACATCATCAGGTTTGTTTTCTGGAGGAGGCTCATAACTATGTGATATTGTGTTTAAATTAACCATTTCACTAGACATCATTCGAACTTCGTCAGTGAACAAAGAAGTTTCGTTCAAGGACTTATGATCAATTCACTGTTGTTGGGATGGGAAAGGATATTTCAAAACTGTTGGGGTGGGTGAAGTTTTCCAAAACTTATTGACTTCCTCACAATGAGGACATTCTTTTGTAAAATGGTCACCTCCGTAGATTAAACAAGGATATTTTACCTTTCGCTTACCTTTTAAATCAGCATTTGAGTTCTGTGTTTTGTTTCCTTCCTATTGATTATCAGGTTTTTTAGATTTATTTTTTCCTTTCTTCTTTTCGCCTGAAGCTTCAGTTGATTGGATCGTGTTTACTTCAGCGGAAGCAACAGGAGAGGGTGTAGGTTTGGTAGATGGTGCTGGTTGATTTAATGGAGTATTAGTTTGATTTTGTTTCTTAGAAGATTTGGCCGTCATTTGCGTTTGAACCGAACCAAGTATGCCATCAGCAGGTGGTTCAGTTTCAGGTTTTGATGGATCTATTGTAGGTCGAGGAGCATGGGGAATCAGATCATACAGAGTACCTGACTAGGAATAAACCAAGTCTAGGTACTGAGCGTGGCTAATAGCTTGCTCCTTAGCAACAGCACCTCCCATGGCAACATCTCTGGCAATAAGTGGAAGTAGTGACTTTGTAAACCAATCAGCAAGCAATTGATCAGGAATGGGGGCCTTAATTAACCTTCGTCTTCGTCTCCATTCATGGATATGATCGGAGATGTGAGTTGATGTGGTTTGTCGAAGCGAGGTCAAAAGGTTTGCACCTATTTCATATCAGATTGGCAATTGAAAGTGTCTTAAAAACTCCATTGCTAAGGCATTGAAATCCCAAAAAGAGTGATGTGGTAACTCAATGTACCACTTTGCAACAATACCAGTGAGGGTTCTTTGAAAACTTTGTAGATGGATTGAACTGTCCATCAAAGAATTGGATGAACACCATAAATGAAATGTCATCACATGTTTTTGTGGATCTTCACCGGGTTTACCATCAAACTTGGGTATATCGGAAGGTAGCTTTACAGGAATAGTAGGCCAAGAGGGGTCATGATGGACGGGGTCATTTATCAATCTTGACAAGTCTGGAAGATATAAAGTAGATAGAAATGGCAGTTGTTGATTTGGTTGTGGATATTGGTAGTACTGGTATGGCATTTGCTGACTAGTAAGACCAAATGCAGATTGATAGATGGGTATGGATGATGTCGCCGAAGCTTGTTGAAAAGGTTGTTGATTTCCAGAATTTCCATGAGGAGGTGGGCCACCCGAGGGAGGGGGGCCTCCGGAAGGTGGTGGTCCTCCAGTGAGTGGTGGTGGTGGTCCTCCAGATGGTGGTCCTCCACCTCCAAGCAGTGGTGGTGGGCCTCCAGGTGGTGGTCCTCCAAATGGTCCACTAGGTCCTCCAAGACCTCCAGGTCCTCCAAGTCCTTGTAGTGGTCCTTCGAGCGGTGGTCCACCATATCCTCTGGAAGTATTAAAAAAGTATCCTCCATATGACGGGACATTGGACCAATTGGGTTGTCCCCAAGATACAAAAGCATTCCCAGGGTAGGGCATTCTAGGATAAATAGTCATTGGCGGTGGTTGTTGATAAACTTGATTAGCTGTAGGTGGCTGAGTTCCTGGGTAAGTATATCCACAAAAATTTGGATTATTGACAGGTTGCACCCCTAAGGGTTGGCCTGAACTAGATGGGGGTGGCACAACATTGGTATTGGTAGGAGGGATAACTACTGCAAGTTGTGCTACAGCTGCAACTTGTCCTAAACTAGTAATAATTCCACTAACAGATGACGTAACTCGTGATGGGGATTTCCCCCCGTCGTTAGAGTTTGCTGACATTACTTGATTTGTGGATTTCCCCCCAACCATGACTGGTATGGAAGGCCTAGTAACAGGCCTAGAATGTGAAACTATAGGATTTTCATTTGGGCCTATATTACCTTGAAATGGAACTTCTTCAACATGACCTAACGCTTGAGCTAGTGAACGATATCCATCAGTCCATGGGTTGCGAGAAGTCTCACCATAGGTTGGATGACCTTCAAAAGAAGGTTTAACTTTAGATAAAGGACAAGCATATGTATTACGATGTAAATGAGTCGACATAGTTTCCTAATGAGACACAGGTGGAGGAATGATTCTTTCTACTCTCTCTGAAAAGTTACAAGCTCGATCACGAGATGCATTAATTCTTCTCTGTTCATCTTCTCCTAAAGGAGGGTTCCCTGGAGAAGGTATAATAACCCCGAATTCAACAATATCTTGTCCCATAGAATTCCTCCAAAAAGGAGCATCCAGGATATAATCTGGTGGAGTAGGACTATCGACACGACCTTCCAATGGCAAATGCACAGAAGCATCAGTTGCAGGTGGTGGTTAAACCAAAGGATTTGTAAAAATAGTGAAATCTTCTCTGGTTTCACTAGCTAAGGCAATTCCTACGGGAACATTAGCAGAAGTTGGTTGTTCTATGGTTACCCCTTCTTTTCCTTCCACGGTAGGAAGAGATTCAGGAGGTAAACCCTGCAATCTATGAGAATGATGTCTCGCAAGTTGCTCAGCCATGGTAGTGGCTGAAGTTACCTAATCTAGGTCAAAAAAGGAGAAAAGCACACAAACAAAACCTACGCAGAGCTAAAGGTCACAAGCAGAATTAAGTGATAGGACAGGTTCAGAAAATTAGGTCTCTCACCAGGATTGTCAAGTAGGTGCAACTAGCAATATACCTCAGGGGTATGTGCGTAGTAATCTCCCCGAATATTGTTTTCGGTGTATTGCTCCACACAAGACAACCAAAGGGTTTTTCTCATATGGTTAGGGTATCCTAGTGGGGTCTCCCAATATACACAAGGTACGTGGGAGCTCAAATCAGTAGTAGTGTTGTCTAATGCACAACCATTCACAAGGGGCCTTCTGATATACAATCGAGTATGTGAAGTACATTTCTATATACCTCAAGGGTACGTGAAAGGTTGTTCGATATACCAATGGTACGTGGAAAAACCGCGCGAGTCTCAGGTTGTAGTGTGGACAAATAATGACAGCTCCTACGTTTTATGATGCCCAAACACGTCACTAACCTATCACTCAAGTTTCTATACAATTTTAGACCTAAATATACCTATAATTTTATATGGACGATTAGGTGAATGTTTGTGAAGTGTTATCTCCAATAATGCAAATTAATCTAAATGTAAATGCACTTTTTGACTTCAATGAGAACTAACTAGGGTAAGGAAGAAACCGTTTTTCTTTTATTTTCAACAATATACCAAAAGAAAGTTGTTTGTAATAATTAAAACAAGATCCAGTAAAGAATGCAAAGAAAGTCCTTTCAAACACAAAAACTCTTTCAAACAAGCACTCTAAAGTTTCTGAAAATGCAAGAAAGAAAACTAAGCCTCTAACGTGCATGCAAAACTAACTTTTGCTACAATGTCAAAAAGACCCATCTTCTGAATCACACATGCAAAATAGAAATGGAAATTTTCGCAAGCATAAACAAAAGGAAAATAATATGATTCTCTTTGTATTTTTCTAGAAAATATGAGGCACACAAAGCAGTCTTTTTTTTTTTTAAGAAACTAATCTTCCAGGAAGAGGCTATAGGCTTTATGTTCAAAAGAAAAAATTTCAAACACTTTACTAAAAAACCAAAACTGAACTATGTTTCCACTTTCGTTTTTAACAATGAGGAACATAAAAAATTTGTATCTGAGCTCAAACAGAGGATCAAACTCACAAAAACCAGTAAATTAGACAACAAGCAAACCACACTGAAAAACTTCAGAGAACAGGATAGTTTACAAATTTTGAACAAAAAATTTCTTGAACAACCAGTTTGAAGGCCTACCTCGGCGCGCTGAGGAGCACTGCACCAAGGCATCCTAGGCTGAATCAACGCTTCTAGCATTCTACACACAGGCATCATCGACGCTCTGTTAGTTGAAGGAGAAGCCAGTGTCGACACTCTGAATAAATGAAGAAAAGGCGTCCCAAGATGAATCGGCGCTCTGTCAGCCAAAGGGAAAGGCGTTGCTTGAACAATGGACCGAAAGGCTAAAAGCCTGTAGGTGAAACTAGAAAAATTGAGCTGGACTGAAAAGGGTAAAACTACTCATAACAGAGGAAAAAATAAAAAACATACCTTGTTAACTGAAACAACTAAAAGGAGAGAGAATAACCTTCATAGATGGAATGGTTATCGAAGTTTGTAGATCTGACTGAATCTTCCCCAGATCTGACTGGTTAAGCTTCCCCAGTGGAGTCACCAATTTTGTTATCAGGAATTCTCAATCAGTGTGGACACTGCTTGTTCCTCTGCAATGTAAATCACAACTACAAAACAAAAAGACGCAGCAACATATCCTTTCCTTGAATAATCAAATCAACTAACATGAAATATAATATACCTCAACCTTGGATCTGCTTGTCTTCTTTCCAAAAATCCCTGCAATGGTTCAGTACCTGCAAAATAGATCATAAGACAAACAAAAGGGATGAGAGCATCATGATAAATTAACTATTCATATTGGTGATTAAGGAATCCAATAATATCTAATTACAATCAATACAATCAAATATAGGAAAGGGAAATGTCTTTGTATTAATATACGGATGAGAAAGAAGTACAACCAAAAATCCTTGATGTTGATGGCTTCGATCTCAACAATAATGTCTACAATCTCCTATGACTATGAAGACCTCTCCAACCACAAGCTAACTCTACTTTGCCTCTGACTCGGAATTCAAACTAGCAGCATAAGGATTCTTTTTCTGGCCTCCTCCACTCTCCTCATGAAGGCTTCATTTATAGGCCTAGAACTCAAGAGATGTCTTGGAAAAATGATTGAATGAAATCCCTATAAGTGAGGAAGGTGAATGCCACCTATCCCAAGTATATAGGAACTAACCCGACGAAGGCTTCTGCATGGAAGCTTCCAGAAGCTTATTTTTTCTCATTTTCTCACCACCGGCGCTCTTAGCAAAACTGGCAAAGGTGTCAATCTAGGGTTTTTTCCAAAGAAAGGAGACAATGGCACTTATGGGTCAACTGAGATAGGCGTCGTTGACGCTTTGTGCAAAAACCATGAAGGCGCCATCCTTTCTAGGTCTGGGAAAACAGTGACCAAGGTTACACAAGCCAGGCTTTTTGGGAGGTTGAAAGGCAATGTGAAATTCTCATGAAGGCTGATAAGCAATGTGATATTTCTAGGTGCAACAATAGGATGGTGTAACAATACACCATTGTGTTCGAAGTGCACACACTCTGCATTGGGTTGTTCTTCTTTGTACATGTGGATTGCAATGGCATTTACAAACATTTTAAGTGGCCTTCAAACATAAAATCCAGGTATTTCAGATTTAAAGTGTAAATCATGTCATTTTACCCTATTCTTCAAAGGATCTACAGATATAAATTCACCCTCTCGAATATATTTATTCTATAAAATAAATTAATCTGTGAACAAACTTGTGAATTTACCTTTTTTGTTATTCAAATAGGGAAAACTTTCATACCATGATTTTCCAATGTCCATCAACTAAATATAATTTTTATAACTTCTTGCAAAAGGTCATTTGCATAGTGTTATGTTGTCTAAAAAAAGATTATGAGTAACTTTTTCCACGTCTTATTGAAGCCAAAACTGTGTTGAATAGATTTCTATAATTGGAACCGTGTTATGCTTAGATATTGTGTCTAGTTGTGAGTCACTAGAGATATGGAGGAGGTAGACCTAGTATGTTAGTGTTAATACCTATTAAAGGATTTTTAAAATATGTTAACCAGGTATTATTACAATTCCATATTAGTTGAAACTTTCCACTCATATTCAATCATCTATGTATAGGCTGCAATGTGTTCGAATTTCTGTTATTAATTTGAATTATAGTTGGTAGTTGTGTCTTTTGGTGCATGTACTCTGATCTATACTTAAAATATCTATCATTTTGTATCATATTTAAATATTGCACTTAGTTTTGATATTGGCTACATAGTTTGGTATAGGAGAATATACAAGTTGAGATTAATTCCAAGGAAAAACTGAAGTTGTTGGGTTGAAGTCCCAAAGAAGATAAAAGATAACAGGATGCAATGTGAGTGAATTTTTGTTGTTAATTTAAACTATAGTTGGTGGTTGTGGTGTTTGATGCATGTCCTGGGATCTATATACTTAAGATATGCATCATTTTGTATCATGTATAAAGCTCGCAGCCTTAGTTGCAGCATTGCATACATAGTTCGGTATAGGAGAATCTACATGTTAAAAACCAACCATTCTAGAAAAATATGAACTTGTTGGGTACAAATCTCATAGAAGAGACTGTTGATTTTATTTGAGTTTGCATAGTGAGAAACAAATGGATCATTCAACTTCAAAGGGGCGTCAAAGACCACAAAAAAGATTGGTAGATGTACTTGAAAATGTTTCATAAATATTGATATTTCTTTTTGCATGGTTGGATGCCATTGAATTGGCACAAAGAAGATGTATTACACCAACGCTAAACATGAGAGTGAAGTTGTTAACAAAATGGATGTTACAAGGGAACACGTATCCAAGGATGGAGAAAGAATAATATAAAATTTGGTAGTGAATCTTAGAGTTGAAAACACTAAACATGAGTGAAGTTGTTACAATGGAACAAGTATCAAGGGTGGAGAAAAGAATAATATTAAATTTTGGGCCAAATGTGAGAGTTGAAAACGATGAGTATAGAGGAATTTTTGAATCCAAAGTTAATTAATTATATTTGGGAGACGGAAATGTTTTGAAGGTAGAATAACATAAGAGGTTCAATGTTTTTAGGAATTAATTTTAAGAGTCAGGAATTAATTTTGTTTTTTCAACAATCTTTGATAATGAGTAGGAGTGTTTAGGTTATAAGTTTTGAGCCTAGCTGGAATACAGAGTTTAATAATGATACACATGATCTACCAATAGAAAAGTATGGATAGTACCATGCTTTCATGTACATTGTGTGCTCTACCCTATGATTATTGGTGGCATTTTGTCTGAATTAGGTTCCAGATTCTATTATTGCAATCTGTGGTCTACAACAGAGGCCTTGCTTTAGATATTTTTATCTTTTGTAGTACAATGGATTCAATACATGTTACGCTGGCTCATTTTGATTTTTTCAACAATCTTTGATAATGAGTAGGAGTGTTTAGGTTATAAGTTTTGAACCTAGCTGGTTGGAGACACAAGTAGATGGAATACAAAGTTCAATAATGATACACATGGTCTACCAATAGAAAATTATGGACAGTACCATGTTTTCATGTACATTGTGTTCTCTACCCTATAATTATTGGTTGCATTTTATTTGAATTAGGTTCCATATTCTATTATTGCAATCTGTGGTCTACAATAGAGGCCTTGCTTTAGATATTTTTATCTTGTGTAGTACAATGCATTCAATACATGTTACACATTATTTGTTTACTCTCTTCCTAACCTCATTACCGAATCTTTCATAACAGTTGTCTAGGAGTCTGGCATTGACCAAGCCCCCCTCTATGTAGTAGTGTTTCTTTCTTTTTCATTACCAAAGCCTTCATAGCATTCAAAATTGCACTTAACTTATAAATCCCTAATTACGAGTGCAACCATAGAGGGAACTTAGAAGGGTTATCCATTGTCATTGCAATAGATTCTTCTCTCTCTCTCTTGAGTTTGGCTCTCCCTCTGGACAAGGGGAATACCATGAAGTCTAGGATTGCTACATATGCCCTTGAAGCTCTATGCTAATTTCAGATTTAGTAAAACATAAATAATTTATGTTTTATATTTTGGTGGTCGAAAGAGCATACTAGTGCCAAACATCCAATTATGGAAAATGGAGTCTAAAGGTATTAAGAGGGTTCAATTTAAATGAGATAAAGACTTGTGATGGTGTTGTTACAACATGCTAATATCAACCTATGGTGGCAGTTTTTAGATTGTAAAAAATATGAATTGCTTGATTGACCAATCCAAGCCCTTAGCTTTGATTGACCACTTTCAATGGCATTGACCAAGCCCACCTTCTTTCCCCAATTCTTATATAGAACATATGGAACTATCTATTGATTTTGGGATGAATAAGTATTATAACTGCAATCTCCATGAGAACTACATATAAATAAGTAAAATAGGCTTCTTGTGCTCATTGGTTTTAAAAAAAATCTAAAATATACAAATATTCTTCTTGTATATGAAGTTTCAAGGTGATAGCTCAATGGTAGAGCGTTTGCATTATATAATTCAAAAGATTGGTGGTTTGATACCACCATACCCTATCATAAATATTTGCATTCTATCACTATTACATAGAGAGGGTATTATGACAATATTTTTGTAAATTGTCTCAACTTAAGACACAAAAATTTGTGTATTGTCTTTAAACGAGTGTCTTAAATTATTGTCTATCTCAATTTAATACAAAAAAAATTGTGTATTGTTTTAAATAGTGTCTTTAAGCGAGTGTCTTAAACTATTTTCTTAAATAATTGTCTTTAATTTAAGACAATAGTTTAAGACACTCACTTAAAGACAATTGTCTTATTTTTATTTCTGTTTTAAAATTGTTGTCCTTCGAATAAAAGTGGCAAAGACAAAGCTTGTGCAAGGTTTGGAGACTTTGGAAAACTTGATGAGAATCAATGGGATTTTTCCAAAATAAAAAAGAGAGAAAGGGCCTAAGAAATACATTATACATTGACTATAATCAAGGTTTGAGGCAATGCGATATTTACACAAAATGATGCTAAGTTTTAAGTTTCTTGGTGAAAATCGATGTAAAGAATAACAAGTTAGTGAAATTGGAATAAATTTTGCAAGGATCTTGAAAGTTTTGATAGGTAGAGTTAGGTACTAACAAATTGAATCGCAATCCCTTCCTAAGCCATAGATGTGTATGGGTTTGTTTAGAGGAACTGGCTATAAAAAGTATTCTGGTGCAACACTCTAATCTAGAAATGTAATATGCTAGATTCTTTCGAAGAGTGGCTTAGAAGTCCCATGAAACATATTCATAATTGCTCCATCATGTGGAAGGCCATGGTTTTATCCTTCCTTGTGATATGAAACTAACTTGTGTCAAGAGTGCATAAACTTGTAAAGGTTCCAGATTCATAGTTGGAATAGATCCTTCGGCTGAATGTACTCAAGATTACTAGCTTCCTAAGAATATGCTTCAACATAAGAGAGAGAGAGAGAGGCCTTTTGTACGTAATTCAAGTGACCAACCTTGACACAACTATTGATTGGAAATAGTTTTGGAAGTTTGATAAGGATAAAGGTTTTAGAGGAGAGGATTATTTTGTTTGGGACAGATATCTAGGGACTCTTAGATCTGAGTCATGTGAGGTTAAACTATGATGAGTACAATTTGATATGGTCCAAATATAGACTGGGGGTTACACTCCAAAGTTTGGTTACAGAGTCCTTAGCTCTAAAGAGGACTTGGATATTCAAAATTAGTTCAAGAAACCACACTCAACCCATAATTTTGAATCATGTCGACCAAGTTAATTTTTCAACGTGAGCTTTACTTGCTCCAATTCAAATCAGATCAGTTGGAGATTATTTCGATCCCAACTTTTTTTAGTTGCACTTTAAATTTTAAGTCTCGTAACTCTGGTTTGCAACTACATGTAGTTGGCCACTTGAAAAATATCTTATGATTCCTCCTATGCTCACCCTACCTAAATTGCATTTATACACACCATCAAAATTTAGTTTGAACTTAATTAAATTATGAAGCTCCCACATCTCCATGGTAAAGGAGCATTCATCCTATAGTTTTCTTTGATTTTCAACTTTCAATTATTTGTTTTAAATGACTTTAATTTTGACTCATCGTGTTTGTGTACTATTTATCAGGATCTTGGAGTTGGATGAGGTTTGTAGGATTGTTGGGTATACTACATTTTTCATTTTTGAGTAAATATTTTAAGCCACACCTTAAGATCTTCCTCTCTCCATTCCCTTGCTTCAAGAATTTCTTATATGTTCCTGCCACCTTGATATATGATCTTTGGTACGAGTTAAACTCAAAGAAGACCTAATTATCTTTCTATGCCACTAGACTTGAAGGTGAAATTGTTGTTGACCTAATTATTTACAAGTAGGTCACATAGAAATTGAAGGTGAAAGTTGTTGAATTCCAATTCTCATTGTACAATCTAATATTCTATGACTGTATTAATAAACACAAGTTAGAACCTTCCTTTAGAAGAGTTCATAGCAAATGTTATTTCAAAGAACCCTATTGTTGTTGAGGCTTGCATGTATTCAATGTCCCCTAATGAGGATTTCATCCTTGATTTTTTGCCATTGACAAGATAGTGCTTCTAATGGAAGTGCATAAACATGAAAAGGTTCCATGCCTTGATAATTATCAATAAGTAGACAAGTTTCAGGACATAGATAAGTATCGTGACATAGAAAACTTTCATGATGTTGACAAGTTTTGAGGAGTAGACATTTTTTGTGATCTTGATAGTTTTCGACTCATATATTCAAAGTGATGTCTTTAATCTATTTATATAAATACTTATTGTAGATCAATTTTTCTTTCCCAATAGCTTTCCTAGTCCAAACTTCATATGGAATTCGATTGGAAGAAGAAGCACAATCTTCATTTTTTTCTTATCTTATTTGGATTTTTAGAAAACATTTTAAGCACGGGTTGTTATTGTTCTCAAGTAAGCATGGATTCTATACATTTCAAATATCCAAGCCTGAAATGGAATTCAAAATCAAAATTTTCCAACCAAATTGGTAATTTTTAAAATACGAGAGGTTCCTCTCACATGTTGTGAGAATAAGAGGAGGAAATAACTCTAGAGACCAAGGCATTGTCTCTTTAATTTCCAAAAAAAATTGAACCCGTAAAATATAAAACATTTATATAATATAGATATAGGGTGTCATGATGTTATGTTTGCTATAATTTAGTAGTACATCGATATAAATGAAGAGTAAAGTGTTGTAAACTAGAAAATATAACTAAAAGGAAAAAAATTAAAGGAAATGAGAGCTATACAACTAACAACAATCAAACAACACAAATATAAAATATGGAGGATGTTGGCATAATATATTTTAGATTGAAATAAACATGAACACATTTAATTGGAGTGTCGTAAGAATTAGAAGGCTAAACATAGGCACTACCTCCTATATTTTCCAAAAAAACCAATCCCCTAGATCGATGTTAACAAGTAAAATACTTATCTAGCTAAAATAAAATTAAAGGGCGAGCAGGGAGGGTGAAATCATTGTTAAAAGGTATTGATAGTGATCGATGCAAACTAGATGCTATAGGAATACTACAATAGACTCTATTATGTATTATCTATTGAGTAGAATTACCATTTCAATAACACATAAGCACTAAAAGAGAGGCACAAAGGATATAATTCAATGAAGATTCTACAAGATTTTATAATTTTATGAAAGATTCGCCAATAATTTACAAGGTTTTATGATTACATGAAAATTTCGCCAAGATTTTACAAGATTTTATAATTTTATGAAAGATTTTCCAAGATTTTATAAGGTTTTATAATTCAATCAAAGATTCACCAATATTTTATAGGAGTTTATAATTTTATGAAATATTTGCCAATATTTTACATGATTACATAAATTTATGAAAAAAATTGCCAAAAAATTACATTTACATATTATATTCTTGATAAAATAGCTCTCAACGTTTCCTATGTATCATGGGGATTCACCCAATAAGTATACATATAACTCTAGGGGGGGTTCTTAAAATGATCCCTAATGCTTACTTCAGTGATGTGTTGTATGTACCAAACTTGGAAGAAAATTTGTTGTCAGACTATCCAATGACCCATACAGGAGAAGAAAAGAGAGTGACATTCACTCCAGACTTGGTAGAGATTGCAAAAATATCATCAAACCAAGTTGTAGAAGTTGGGTATGCAGACCACCATGAGAGGATATACAAGTTTTCGAATTTCCTCCCTACTTCCAATGACCAAGCTCTCCTCTCACATGCCAATGAGACTTCCAAGCTATGGCATGAGAGGTTTGGTCACATGAACTACAAGTACCTCCAAGCACTACACAGATATGAGATGGTGGAAGGACTTCGACAAATGAAATCATCAAATGGAGATTGCATTGGGTGTGTGGTTGGGAAGCATCCAGAACGAAGCTATGCGAAGGGGATGGAAAGGAGAGCCACACAACCACTTGGGTTGGTACATTCATATATGATAGGTCCTCTTCCCACTCCATCCTATGGTGGATCAAGGTATGTACTCACATTTATTGATGATTACTCAAGATTCTGTTGGGTGTACTTCCTTAAATTAAAATCTAAAGTTTTTTGGCAATTGAAGATTTGGAAGGCATTAGTAGAGAATCAGAGTGGGAATAAGATTAATATCCTTTGGATTGATAATGGGAAGGAGTATGTCAACAAAAATATGCAGCACCTTTGTGAGAAATGTGGCATCCAAATGCAAAATTCAAATCCCTACACACCACAGCAAAATGGTGTGGTAGAGAGGAAAAATAGATCTCTCAAGGAGATGGCCACTTGCATGATTGAAGCAAGGGATATAAATCCCAAGAAATGGACTAAGGCCATTAATTGTGCTGCACATATATAGAACAAATCCTTCCACAAATCAGTCAAAGGAAAGACTCCCTATGAGGCATGGTTTGGCCATAAACCAAATATCTCAAATTTCAGGATTTTTGGATCAAGAGCATGGGCTCGAATCCCTTCTAAAAAGAGGAAGGCCTTGAAGCCACAAAGAAAGGAATGCATCATGGTTGGTTATGGTGAGGGAAAAAAATGTTACAAACACTTTGAAACTTGTACACTCAAACCGTTTTTTGAGAGAAGTGTGCAATTCGAAGAGGAACCAATACCAGATTTTGAGCTTGCACCGGGGGAATGCTCTTCTCCTCAACAATTTGATGATGTAAGTGATGATTCATGCTCTATTTCTTCCGATATGTCTGATAATAATATGGTTGTATATGCTATTAATGTATATGAGTCACCATCAAGGCCCAAGTGGGATGAAAAAATCATACAAGCTGCAGTGGAATTGGTTGGCAATCCCCAAGAGCCTAGGAAGACTAGATCTCAATCTAACAATACTTCATTTTCTAGTGAAAGTGATCTTGCTGAGCACTGTTATATGCTGATTGGATCTGATCCATAGTCATATCAGCAAGCTTTTCATGACACAATATTACAAACAACAATGGAAGAAGAATTCCATTATCTTCAAGAGAATGAGTGGGAATTGGTTCCCCTTCCTCCCAAGAGGAAGCTTGTTCAATGCAAGTGGATCTTTCGAACCAAACTTGTTGCTGATGGTTCTGATATTAAATAAAAAGAAATATTAGTTTCTAAGGGATACTCTCAAGTCCATGGTGTGGACTACACCGAGACCTTTGCACCAGTTGCAAAGATGGATTCCATAAGACTAGTTCTAGCAATTGCAGCTAGTAAGGGTGGGCAAGTGCACCATATGGATGTCAACAGTGCATTATTACATGGTGAGCTATAGGAATATATCTACATGCAGCAACCTGAATGTTTCCATTAGCATCCTTCACTTGTTTGTAGGTTGAAGAAATCACTCTATGGACTCAAGCAAGCCCCAGGGCTTGGTATGCTAAAATGGATGCTTTCTTGCTCTCTATTGGTTTCACTAGATGCAAATATTATCCAAATGTATATTTGCAGAAAAATGATGGTATTTTTCAGGTTGTTGTTCTCTATTTATATGACCTCTTAATTACAAGGAGATGCAACACTTCAATTGGTTCAATCAAGGCATCAATACACAGTGAATTTTCCATGACCGATCTAGGATTGCTAAGGAAATTTTTGGGATTGGAAATTGAGCAATTTGAAAGGGGAATCATGATGAGTCAACCAAATTATGCTTTAGACCTAATAAATAATTTTAACATGGCTGATTGTAAGGAAGCCAAGTTCCCTTTCCTTTTTGGAATCAAATTATGTGAATTTGGCAATTCTCCATTGGTAGATTGTACACTCTACAGGAAACTAGTTGGTAGCTTGCTCTATCTTACACATACAAGACCTGATTTATCTTATGATGTAAATTATTATAGCAATACATATGCACCAGCCACATGAGCTCCATTGGAATGCATCCAAAATAATTCTCCATTATGTCCAGGGTACAAATAATTTTGGGGTGTACTATTCAACTAGTGCTTCACTATAATTAGCTGGGTTTTTTGATTCGGATTGGACTGGAGATCCCACTAACAGAAAATAAACTTCAGGTTTTGTTTTCATGCTTGCTGAAGGTCCCATTTTCTGGTAAAGTAATAAACAACATACCATTTCTCTTTCTTCAGCAGATTCTGAGTACAGGGCAGTAGTCAATGCAGCTACACAGTGTGTTTGGTTGCAGGGTATTCTTCGGGAATTTGGTGTCACAATTGATTCTCCTACCAACATTTGGGTGGAAAATCAAAGTTCCATCAAGATATCTACTGATCTATTTCAGAGGCAGAGAAAAAATCACATTGATATCAATATGCACTACATCCTAGGCTTAGTGCATGATAGGATCATTTCACTGCAGTATTGCCCATCCATCGAGCAAACTACCGACATTTTCACCAAGACTTTCACAGAGAAGACCTTCACTTACCTAAGATATTTATTTGGAGTGAGTGATGGATGGTGATTGATGCTATTTGTTTCAGGTTTCAGCCCCATGTCCATTCTTGAGGGAAGGTTTTGTCCCATGTGATTTTCCTTCTTTTCCTCACTTCATATGGACAAATAAAATTTCTGATTTATGTATTGAGAAGACTTGAGACTTTGTTGCCAAGGCATCCTTCATTTTATAAGTTGTACTAATTTTTTGGTAAAGGGAGGGTGTTAGAACAGTAATAAAATGCCTTAGTACCTCATTCTAAGTCCCTAGTCAATTTTATGCATTATTACACTATGGTTTGGACTTAGGGCGCTTAGTTGGACCAATAACCAGTTAAATTATGGCATTCACACCCACATGACCACTCCATATCATTCAACCATCCACATGTGCTCCCTCATAATCGCTGGTGCACTCCCATTCATTGAATGTGGACATTTTAGTTGACTAGGAGCACTAGAGGCAGATTTTGTCTAATTTCGGATTGATTTGGTGCATTTAATGCCACCTAGAGACTCTCACCCACCTATGTTTTCACACCCACACATGCCAAAGTGTTATTATTGCCCCATGTCACCTCATCCACATCCACGCAACAATTTGTGGCCATTTTGGATGATTTGGAGTGTGTTTGGCTTACCCAGGGGGGATTGATGCCAATTTCGCCAATTTCACTTGTACAGTCATTTTGGGCTTCCCAAGCCTCACAAAACACTTCTGCTGTAATATAAACTTGTTAATAACATTTTTTAATGTTAGAAAGTCAAATAATAACCTATTTCTATTCACATTGCATGTGTAAATTGCTTCTCTTTTAATGGTTTTTTTGTTGGGTTTGCATCAAATTCGATTTGTGAGTTTCTCCAAGGCTCCCAGATCTTGTTGTAGATCGAAATTCTCACAAACCTCCATTGTAATTCGGTTCAATAGTACCCTATTAAAGATAATATATATTTTGGTGTGTCTTCTTAGGTGAAGTCAGCCCAGTAAGTTTGTTGGGGCCTACTTGTTAGGGTAAAATTCAAGTGACTGAAAGAGTATAAATAGAGGAGTTGTGTTCCTCATTTGATAAACACACTCACTTTTGTATAGCACATAGGAGAGATAAAGAGACATATATGCAAGGAGGAAGAGCACCAATATGGGGTTTTATCTTTGTACTCTTGATGCATCTATATATAGGAAGTTTTGTTGGGTTTTCTACCCCTTGAGGTTTTCCCAGGATAAATCTATGTATATCTTGTGATTGTGTTTCTTTCAGTGATCCTGCATATGCTATTGTTGTTAAATTTAATTGAATACTAATGATATCTAGCTAAGCATATGAAATATTAACATCTAGGAGAAAGACACATGAAGAGACACAATGCATGAGTAGCATTTTTTCTTATCCCTTGGCGGATAACTCATCAAATGAATAATATGAGGTTTATTCTTAGTATCCATCCATCCATAGGAATAGCATTTATAGATAGATATTTAGGGGGATTACTATAGTGTCATTTATTACTTGGGATTTATAGTTAGGAAATCCCCACCTGCAAGGGCGCTCAAACCCCCACCCAATGAAATAAAGAAAGTAAGC